>JAMWEH010001170.1:0-22012 GCA_024721245.1 Mitragyna speciosa | reverse complement strand
CTGTAATATTATAGAAGCTTCTCTAACTTCTGAAACATATGTGCCCAGTAAGAATAACTCGGATTAAAGCTCACAACCTTTCATAATATAATAGATTGTGAACCACAATAAGCACTTTATGCAAATCCTTTGCTCAAGAAAAATAAGGAAGGATAAAGTTTTAAACTTGAAACTGCTGTATTATATAAATATTAAAGTACAGAAACAATCATTAGACATCTATTGGCTATGCACCTGAAAACTGAAAGCACTATTCATACATGCTAAGATGTCCTTTAAGATTTTTGTGATGTTAAGATTTAACACCCAAGTCAAGATGCCCTTGATAGAGAAAATGCAACCTGAAATGTCCTTGAAGATTTTTGTGATGTTAAGAGTTAACATGATTTACCAATAGAACAAGGAAAGGCAAGTATAAAATGGGTGCAACAAAGCACAAGTAACTATACTTGATATGGGAAGCACCACCTTACATCAAATTGTGTTTAGTGTAGTGGTTTCATTCAAAAATAACATTTTGAGGCCCATCACAGATAATTTGTTCCATAAATCACAATGTGCACAAGAGATTGCCTGCAAGTTATGTTAAGCTGAACGTAATTATAGACATTTAAGCAAAACATACTTGGGCACACAGCTTCATCCCTGTTTATAGTAGCAATGTTTAGTAACACCCATCCTAGCTCACCAGTTTTCCAGCTGACAGACTAGATAGCAAATGGGATGTTTCGGTTGAGATGAGTAACAGTTTCTCTTGAGCTAACTGAGCACAAGCATTCCAGTAGATTTTACCTAGGCGATCCATCCTGTTTTTAGCAGAAATTATTTCAAGGCAATCCCCAGGAAGAGAACCCTAATTGTGTAGTTTCCATGCCTTACATTGTTTTGTCTCATTCTCAAGCAATATGTCAGAGAACAGCCAAAAAAATAATGCCCTTTACCAGGGTACTGCAGACTAGACAGAGACCCTTCTACTTATCCCAATAGCTGGAAGGAACCACATTGACCAACTGCTATCTAGCAACCATTCAAATGCATTTCAAACAGCTAAAGCACCAACCCCATGAGGAAATTTGGACCCTCACACAAAGTTAGTAAACCTATGCGGAAATTCCAAAAGCCGGATGACTTTCATGAATTTTTGTAAAGAGCGTCTGAAATTCCATGGCCTCAGTGGTCCCAATACATCAATATGCAAAGAAAAAGAACTTGTACGCATAATGACAAATTTCAGACACATTAGAAACAGTTCATGCAAAATCCTTTATAAATGATAAGGCGATTAAAACAAAAAAATCTAGTGCTAATAATTTTAGTGTCTCAAAAACACCCAAATAGTTACAGTTCTTGCATGTACTTGATGATAATTCATTAAGAGATCCTTTCCTGGAAACATATATTCTGGCTATAGCAAGCGACTTCAGAAAGACAGCATCATGATTATCAATTGATCATTGGGAGGATATTGAAGGTATTCTGAGATTCATAATACAAACTACATGTCCAGCGATAATGCACAGAAAGGTTTTTAGGTAGTTAATTGCGAGTTGTATATCATAAAAGAACATTAGGAATCAGGTTTTCACCTCTAGCTGCCGAGAAGTAATGCCAGATATATTCAAAGATATATTTTCTAGAGAGTTCTTGTGGTCTCCCCCTTGTTGATCTCCATGTGGTTTCAAACCTTCAATTGTTTTTTCCAAGCCTTTGACACATTTGTCTTTCAGGAACTTAGACAATGAATCTCTAAAAGCCTCTGAGCATCCAACTTCAGGAGTCATATCATGTTCTGAGAGCCTTTCATCAGTCTTTTTGCAGATTTCTAATGGGGACAAGCTCTTCTCGTCACCAGCAGGACAGTTGGCCTGTCAATGGAAACAAATGAGTGCGAGAGCTTTTGGTTTCAATTTCATGACACCAGGTATAAGAGATCTAGGGATGTTGTATGCATGACCTTCACTTTCATAAGTAATCTGTCAAAGTTCAAAGGATGTCCAGTTTTCTCTTCCATTTGTGACGGATCCATACCATCATCACCATAAACAAATTGAACTATACAAGAACTAGCATTTCGCACAGTGTTATCATAGTGAATTGACAGATCTTCCAAAGCTTTCATAAGTCTACGAGACATGTATCCAGTATCAGCAGTTTTAACCTATAATAATAAAATAAGTTCAAGCATCATCACTTTGACCATGAGATTGATCACATTATAGAGGATTGCACTAATATATCTTATTGTATATAAATAAATCCCAGAACTGCTAAAAAATCCATACAGTTTAATGAGTGACAAGACATTGTAAGAGTTTTAATGACAAGATATGCCTGGGTAAGGAAACATGTAAGCAAACCCCAGATTGCAAACTCTATGATGTTAAGCTCTTGTACCTTTGCAAATGTCCACAGGAAACCTACAATTAGTACTTGACAAAAAATTTTAGGCTGTTAATAATTATATTGAAACTATGCACATGAAAAATTAACCTTGTCAAATTTTCTAGAAAACCTAATTGTGAATCTACAGCTCATTTTACACCAAAACCGATGAAAGATAAAGCAATAGATGTTTACAGTCTCTAATCCCACAAAACAAATGAACCAAAAGACACTAAATGAAAGTCTGAACTCTGAAGTTAAAAACAATTTAACTTTATTTTCTAACTCACAGCAAACAATCATCAAACGTGACTTCAAAAACATGAAACCAAGAGGACCTCACATTTGAGTGCCATAGATAATTCTAAAATCTTTAGCATTGTTTGAGTTAGAATGTGAAAAGGATTTAAATAAGCATAAAAAGGAAGCAATAGTACTGCTGCTTATGGGAAAAGAATTTATGATCCAACTGAGATCATAGCAAAAATAAATTTCAAAACATTGTGTGGCTTAAAAACTCAAACTAACCAAAACTCAGAGATTTGATATTAGATTAAAAGAGCAATTAAAAATCTCAGGCCACATGTAGCACCAATTAAGACCATAAAGCTATGAAGCATTATTTTTATGCTGCTGTTACAGCACATAAAACTTCTACCAGAAAACCTTGGCACCAACAAACGACTTTCACAATATCTTCAGGAGAATTCACTTCACAAGAAAGAAAGTGAATATATATCTAGAAGTACTACTAGTGCATGTAGACTTTTGCAAGTTCAATACATTATCCAATGAAAAAGTAAAATGAACCCAAAAAAATTGCCATCAATAACCAACCAAAAAAATAATAACAATAATAGAGCAAGTAAACAGGCAACTGAATAAAAGTAAGAGACCATACATACCGCAGTATCCACAAGGCCTTCTCTTCCTCCCATTGTGTGGAAAAAGAATTCTGTTGCAGTTAAACCGCTATAAAATGAATTTGCCACAAATCCTCTAGCCTGAAAGTAAAATTAAATGAATTTACATTCAGATTAAAACTTCAATAGTTAGCACTTGTCAGAACAAAAATGCATCTTTTCACATAATTAATGGCATTACACCATCAAGCCATATTCTAGGAAAACAACTGACACGCAAGTTTTGAGTCTTCATGATCAAGGAACAAAAGGATAATTATAAACTCTCACGCGATAAATACACAAAAGATATAATGAGACTTCAACAACATTCGAATAATTCAACAGAATAGCAATTCCCATGACTAAAGGTTGTGTTAGGGAAGAGCCCCATGACATGAGAAAAATGTATGGACAATGAACAAGACTACCTGCCAAAACGGCATATAGACTTGAAGCAGAGTCTGCAAGTCAGCAGCTCAAACCACCATTGCAGAGGTAAAGTGACCAATTAATTCAGAAAAAAATCCCAAAGAATTACATGCACAATATGCTTGGGGAAGTTGCTCCAATGTATATAATTGGTTAAAATAATTTTACTTGACTCATGGAAGAATTTATATTGGCTAACAACATAGCAAATTTAAAGCTTCAAAGAAATGTATACATCAAAAGTGACATTTGATTTAGCTAAAATACACAAACTTTCAATTGGCCCAAAAGTTAACGTTGCCTAAAGGAAAATAAGTCAATGCCAACAATAGAAAAGCCATCAGGCAAACACTTGGACCAACTGCTCATTTGAACATAAAAAACATGAGACCACTCTTGGCCCTAATGATTTATGGCCCTAATCCTCTTTGAAACCCATAATACACAAATCAACCTTCAAGACTTCTAAAAATAAGATGCAAAATATGAAGTAGTAGTATAATCAGTAAACTCACAATTATAGAACTGCCACTCCCTCCTATTCTAAAGTACTAAACTGCCATGCTGAAACATTATACAGGCTCCTTGAAAGATCCCTAATCACAAGTAGCGGAAAGTAGGTTGTTAATGTATTTCAGACTCTAGACACCAAAACAAATTTTTATTCATCGTTTACGGTGACAGATGCGGAAATTAAGGAAACCCCTCCAACTTCCACCAAAATACTTTTTCTTTACCAACATAACAAGAGAAACAAAATTAAACTGGTCTCAAGAATTTAATATCTAAAAAACAGGCTAAAAAATACCTACACCATTTACATGATAAACTTTCACATTGCTACTAACACCAATATCCTAGATTAATTATCTTTTAGATTCATCTAAGATGATGGACGTGATGGTTTAGCTGAAACTAGCTGAAAGAGAAACAAACTCTTACATAAACAAAGCTTGCCATCAACTCACTAATGTTCGAGCAATATGCGTTTATAAATAAAGTAAGACAAGCTTGATCATGATCAAAAGCTCAAAAGATATTGTGATGTAACAAATATAAATACACTTACTTTTCACACTATGGTTCCCAAATTCAAATCCTTCTCTCTTCATCAACCTCCTCAATGGCAACATCCAGATTAATTTTTTAAGATTCATCTAAGAATTTTTTTTTTTTTTGGGCGAGCACGATTCATCCAAGATGATATGCTAGAAAATGCTTACTCGAACTAAGCTACTGAAAACAGTCTGATTTCATTTTCCAATAATTTTGCACAGATCAAATTTCACTTCAGGATGCTAATCAGAGGTGCCTGAGGCATTTAATAGGTGAGAAATCAACGACACTGGTCAGTTCATGTCTACACAACTAGAGAAGAAACTCTTCATGAACAAATGTTGCAATCTACTATGGATACTAGAGTTCTCAATTACAAACCCTCTTCTCTTCTGCTATCTGCTGTTCCACACATCCATGAAGTCCCTGCAGACCCATTCCTCCAGTCCCCACCTTAATTCCTTCTTCATTATTCCCTATTCCTAATACACATTTTCTGCTGAGAAATGAATTTGGGCACAGACCAGAAAATTTTACCAGCAATAGGAAAAGGGATATACCTTCGGGAATTTTGATTTTCTGGGAAAATGGGGAAGGCTTCGATCAATAAAACCATTTGGAGCCCGACGACCCCCAACAGATTGCTGTCCAACACATGCAACCATCTGACTGATATTTATAGGGGATCCCTTTGAACCACACTGTGACATAATCAGAGGGCTATTCCTCCACTGCAGGCACTTCATACATTCCTACAAAATGTTACAAACCAATAAAAAAGCTTGCCAACTACAATGGAGAAAACGATCTGTAATATGAAATGGGGACGAAAATAAGTCCTAAAAGGCAATAGAAAACCTATAAAACCGGATTAGAGATGTTCATGCCAGAAATGCACAAGATAATCATGGACAACTGCAAATTGCATCTTTTTCAATGTAGAATAAAAAAGACGGCTGCCCCCTTCACTTCTATTTATCCAGTCAATCTTAACTAGTCAAAAGTCTCTACATTATCACGTCTTGCAGAGTTAAATTTGAGTGAGGTAGAACAGAACAGTAAAGCAGGACAAGAGCAGGCAGGGACATGGTCTACGCTGGCAAAAAGGAGGAGCAATCATCAGATATATCCCCCTTGATGCCAATCTTAGTTGTTTATCTATCCACATTTAAAAATCCCAAGCAATCTTCAGATGCGAGACATGCAAGCACTGCTGTAACAAGTTGAACAGAATCATACCTTTGCAGCATTTTCTCGAATATCATTTAGAACTTTTGTTATCTTAGCTTCAAGTGTCAGAGCAGCATCATGACCTGGCTGCAGCTCAAGCTCTCCCTTGTTGTACTTCTCTATTAAAACATCACAGTCCGTGTATCCTGTGCAAATCTGTTCATCCTTGGCAGTAATTAAGCGATCAGGTGGTTGCACATCATCAATTCCAATAGAAAATCCATGATTCCCTATCCATCTTGCACTGCAAATAAAATTTTATGATGAAATAAATGAATATGATCCCATTGCATAATTACTTCGAATCTGTGAAATTTTGGTTCACAGAAAGTACCCACAGAAAGAGGTAAATCTAATGCATTTTAACAGCAATTCTATTGCTCAATATGCAGTCGACCTCACGTGAAAGACACTAACTTCCATCTTAATAGTCCAAGATAAAATTGTTTATCAATTAGCAAAGTGACAGACACAGAACAAGGTTAATTACAATCAAGCAGGTAGAACCATAAAGCAATAAACATTTATGAGCAACGCAAAGCAATGGAATTGTAAAGATACTTTGCAAATAACCTAAAGATCAGTAAGTAGTGTGTGCATATATATATATAGAGAGAGAGAGAGAGAGAGAGTCGAAAGTGGCATTTATTAGATTGGCAGATTACAATTTACTGGAGAATTTAAAAGATATGAATTTGAATCCAGCACACTCAAATTCTTAGTCCAAACAGAACTACAATAAACATCCAAGCTCAGTGGAGACAACTTATGTTTCGGGTTCAAATGATTCAATCAATTAGATCTTGCCTTTTTTTTTGTTTTTTTCGTTTTGTTGGGGTTTTTTCTTTGATTTTTTTTTTGGAGGGGGGGGGGGGGGGGGGGATTGTGGGGTGGTTAAAGCATAGTTAAAAAAAATGCTGATAGTGGTGAGTGAATCGGAATGTATACATAAGATTTATTTTATTTTGGGTAGTAATGTAAATATAAGATTTCCCTTCATTGGACAGCGACATTATATATTTATATATTTCAAGAGCGAAGTCACTGCAAGATGTACAAAAAGATCTTCTCAGTCAAAAAAGGAAAAGATCAAACATGAAAATAATAATAAGGATATTCGACTTGCGATGTAAAGCCATAATGTCTTGCTGTCAAGATACACAGACAAATATCCTTACTATGGAGATACACAGCCAAAATCAAAAGATAAATAGACAAACATAAAGCCTGTCTGCAGTATGGGTTTCAGTAAGTTTGAGACACAATCAGCATATTGTGAGCAGCAGGGGAACAAAAGAGCATGCCCTTGGTAGTTAGTTACAGATCTCATTTTGTTCTGAAGAAACACAGAGAGTTTGGTTAAAGGTATTTTTCAATTGATTTTTTTTTTTTTTTGGTTTTTTTTTTTTAAGATCATGAGGGTAAAGATGGAAGCTGTCCTGCTCTTTCTGTGCATCAAAGGATCTTGATTACAGTATCCAATAGTATTTGAAAATAATAGGTCTATAGTTATTATCAAATTTCACAAGAGGTCACTTAAGCCTGTTGATAAAACTACTATCTGGGAAAGATTCACGAACAACTGAACAGTTTATTAGGCATCAAGTGCTCAACATCTGAAATTTGGATTAAGGAAAAAAAAAAAACAAAATACCAAAATCAATCATTCAGTATTGGGAATATAATATCTTAAGTTACTGAATGAGCTTATAAATATTAAACTCTGATTTTTAAAGCAGTCAACACGAGCTGCAACCGTCTATGATTGCTAGTAAGATAAAAAAGAGAGTATGGCAGAGGAATATATGCAAAATTTTAGGAGTTTGCAACGCAAAATAAGTACATTTTTCAAATAAAGACTCAAAATATACAAATCAATAATCTTAAAACAAATGTTGAAATGAGTAATTGGAAGGTATATCAAACACTAATATATCTGTTTGACAAGAAACATTATCAATAGACAATATTGAGGCAAACGGAAAGGGTTGATCACTAGTCAAAAGTTACTATTAACATACCTCAACTTTGCTAAGCGATTCATGCATGCTGAAGCAGCATGTGAATTATAGTCCCTCAGAAGGACTGAATAAAGACCATCCTTGTTTCCATTCCCTGTTCCAATTTCAAAAGCAAGTACTTGTGTTGTTAGATTTACATTTTAAGGCATCAAAAGCCACCAAAGAAGGCAAAAGCTGCATATTGCATAAATTTGTAGTTAAACCATTTCTAGCTAAAAATGCCAAGCCAGACTGGGCTTAAATACAGTCAAATTCATTTCCTATCGCATAAAATTACTCTAGTTTGCTCTTTCAAAAGCCAAAGATAAGGCCCCTGGAGAAAGGGAGGGGGGGGAGAAGAGGAAGGGAGGGGTGAGAGAGGGGGGACTGACACCAGAAGAATTCCAAACACATAAAACAGGAACACATTAAATTTTTAGGATAATCAAAGAAAAAGAAAGAGAACGCACCTAATGTAGCTTTTCCCAGTTGTCCACTGATCAGCTCACTATTACGGAAGCAAACAAAGCCATCATTTGGGCACATGGTTTCTTTGGGCTTAACGTAATTCTTTTCAGTTACAGTAAGATTTACGTAGACTTTCATTTTTGCATATGGACGCAATAGTACAGTGAAGAGCTGTTTACCGGTCCAAAGCTCAACTGGCTGCAAAGAAGGGGGGAAAAAATTACATGGTATTGCCACCAAATGAAAGTAACAACAATGACACAAACCAGACAAACAAAACAAACAGTGTAAGAAAAACACAAAAGTTTACAAATCCAACTACTTCCACAACAAAGCACCTCATTTACTACTAATGTTTTGCTCTTTTGAACACATCCATTTTTATGACCCAGCTATGAGGGAATAAATCCAGTTGAATATCATGACATTTCTTCCCGTAGTTTAGTTTTAGTCGTATGCACCCTTCAATTTGAAAGAAAAACTGCAAGAACCTGTTCATATACACTTAACAAAAAGGAAAGAGGAAAAAAAGGCCTTAACAGTAATAAAAATATCAAGTGCATACTCCACTTTTAGAGTTACCATTAGGCTCATATAGAATCCAAGACTGCACCTTTTAAGCGTCATTTCAACCTAACAATTCTTAATTAGTGAAGAATGTTAACTGTGGGCACGTCATAGGATTACATAAGCTAGGGCAGAGAATTGACCCATGCACTTCTGCCTCATGAAATATAACTGAATGAATGAGAGGAGTGGCATTGAAGTGTATCAAGAAACTCACATGCAAAGGCTTTGTTGCCCAAAAAGTGAATAAAATAGGAGAATATATAAGAGAAAATAATTGAAAACATCAATTCACAAACCTTAAGTAGTGCAGGAGTTGGCAAATCAATCTGATCCATCCCATCCCCCATGTATGAGCACATAAGTGAAAAAGAAGCACGATCATAAAATGTGTCTTTCCTTGTAATGAGAAAGGAAGATGTCAAAAAGTCCTGTGTGGAAGCAACCAAAATCTCTCCATTTTTTGGAGTGCATAAATTGTTTTGCACCTGCAGAAAGTCAGAAACATATCAAATAGAAAATGAGGAATCGCATACAAAACAAAGAACTGCAAATACAGCCATTAAATTGTATTGGCAATCACAACGAAAGATGTTCTCAATTTGAGTACTAAATAAAACCTGTGAAGAAGGCACAAAGCACAACTTACCCCCATCAACATTAGAGCCTCTGTGCGAGCCTCCTCTGTTTGAGGCACATGCATATTCATCTCATCGCCATCAAAATCAGCATTATATGGATTGCAGACTGACTCATTAAATCTCAATGTTCGCCAAGGCATTATCCTTGCCTGAAAATTTTTTTTTGATAAAGTAAGTAAATGATGAAACAGGGACACTCTAATACTCAAGTACTTGCATTGTGGTAATTACCCTATGGCACATGATAGACATTCGATGCAAACTTGGTTGCCTGTTAAAAAGAATAACATCTCCATCTTCTAGATGACGATCAACTATGTAACCAAATTTCAGTTCATCCGCATGACGCTTTCTGGAAGAGAACATCAATGATCTGCAGCATAATGGACAACAACACTTGTCAAAGCAGGAAACCTAAAACCTAGCCAGCCAATAAAAAAAAAGCCCCAACACTCACACTCCTTACATCTCAGTACCATCAGGCTGCCTTATAAACTTTGCTCCGGGGTACTTGTTAGGCCCATTTCGAACACACTGCCTCAACTTTTCTATATTATGATAAGAAACCCGCTCAGGATATGTTAAAATCCGAGCCATCAATATAGGAACTGCAACCTGGAAAAGAAGCCTGTTAAAGGGAATCAATAGAAAGGGGTCGACACTGGTATGCCTGGGTCTATGAAAGGCTAAATTGCCTCACCCTTACCTACCTAGAGAGGATCATTGCATGGTGTATGCCATCATACTAAAATAAAACTGAGTAATCTTAACAATGAGCTAAGATCAACCTTGGAATATGGAACAAATGAGCGGTTCAATGTTTAATCTGATATTCAAGTTAAATGACAGACCTCAGTGATTTTCAAATTTGGATCAGGAGATATGACAGTTCTTCCCGTATACTCTACACGCTTTCCTGACAGATTTCCACGAAATCTTCCCTGCTTCCCTTTGAGACGCTGGACAAAACCACTTAGAGGTTTCGTAGCTGGTGCAGATAAGGGACCTCCACGTACATCACTATTTATATATTGTGCAACCTCCACTTGCAGATCAATCCAACCATTCTAAACCAGGTAAAAGAGAAATGACTAAAAATGACATAGAAGATATACTCAGTTAAAAAATGATATTCAAATTGAATTTGCACAATATAATTAATTTTGCGACATATTCCTCTACATCAAAAAAGAGCAGAGAGATTCCATTCCCACATACCCGACAGGCAGAAGAGAGATTGCAGTGTGATAAATTCAAATGCATTCAACTACACTCAAGTTCATGCAACAAAACTTTTACAGCCCAAACAACAGCATCCACAATACAAGCATATAAATAAGCATGCGATTAATTGGATAAATGTGATCACTCACAGATAATAACACTTCCACAATACATTCTTTGCCAGGCACAAGAAGAGAAATGCCACTCAGATTTTCCAGCTGGGACAAAACAAAAGTATGTTTATTCTTTGCTTTCTTATGTATCCTTTCAGCAGCAGGGTCGGAGCTTGGCATCTCATTGTGCAATGGCTTCTTAAATTTGACAAGCACTTTCGCTTTTAGAGTAGAATATACGAAAATTAATCAGGGCCATAAATGATATTCCAGCTGTTCCTCTTTCATTCCAGTTCTATGTTACTTGGGAAATACAAAAGCATGTATATCTATATCACTAGCCAATCACTGGCATCCAAATTCAGAATTACAAATGACACAATTGAAACTAAAAAAAATTAGGAAATAGATTTGCAGTTATAAAAGGTTTCCAAGGCAAATCTATTTAACAAATTATTCCAGACAGTTATCAAAGTAATAAACAAACCAAAAAGTGAACATAGAACTTGGAAAACAAAAGTCATACCAAGCTTTTGGTGGGAAGGCTTGTGTCTGATATTTCTTGACGAAGACTAGCATTAGCTTGAATAATACGTTTTAGTCTCTCCGTAGTGTCATTCTCGTTACTGCACATGATAGGGTTGTACAAAGTTACTGTCTCAATCTTTTCTAACAAAGAGGAAACTCATTCATTCCAAGTTAATAAAATTAAGGCAATAAATGATCCTGAACGAAAACATATTGTCAGTTACATGAGAACCAGTTGATAATCCCTCAGTAAATATACTAGTGACTCATCTAACATACACCATATGCCAACACACGATACAAACAAAGAAAATGATTATCACAAGCAAATGCAGAGGTATAGACAGATCCTAAAAGATTTCATAAATCCCCTTCTTGCAAACAATCATCAAATAAACCTCTATCTAGCACATTATATAGAACTTTCCCTTGCTTACCCATTTGTGCCAGCTAAAAATTTTAATTGCATGAAATCTGTCACAACACTCAAAAATATGTCTAAACAGTAGGGAAAAAGAAAATATCCCAGCATACTTCAGCTAGGTTTCAGTGCCCACTCAACAGTCCAAATTAATTTTGTCTACATTTGAGAGCATGTATACAAACCCAAGGTTCCTCAAAGCTTCTCAAGATTGATACTCCATGTTAGTATCAATATAATACCAATTTCTACCTGCTATCCAAGCTGATTCAACAAAACCAGAATACAAGATGGATTTAATTAATTACAGATATAAGTGACAGTGATTAAGTGACTCAGTGACTCGGATATTCAGTTCCTTTACACTCCAAGTGAGCTGGCTTCAGGCTTTAAAATAAATATATTGCATCGATCGTAGGCCAAAAAGAATTTGCATTACCACAATTTCTTTCCTGTTCATTGACTGTCCTATTATTTTCTCATTCCAAAACTAAGTTATATAAACTATTAAAATTACGAATAATCCAAATTCAGCTTCAAACCAAATATCCAGAAGGATGATTGACAATCATTCCAGCCACACTGTATATGATTAAATTTGATATTCTAGTATAAAAACCAACCAAACAGCTTGAATAGGCATCCACCCAAAAGAGTTTCAGGATATATAGTACAACAATAAGCATGTTAACGTTTTAGATAACCACAAAGACCAATGATTCAAATACTAATTGCTTTCTTGCTTTTTTTTGAAAGAAAAAAAATGCACAAAACAGCAAAACTGAAACCAGTGTGTTTTTAAGATTTTAAGACAACCTCTGCATGCCACCATCCACAAAAACTGAAGGACGAATAGCTGTTGGAGGTACAGGAATGCTCGTAACCATGAGTTTCTCAGGTCTATCATTTAAATTAAGCAACTCGCAGTCCTGCAGAGAAGATTCAAGATGCAAAGAAAACAAAAGAAAATGAAAAACAATTGCATAAAATGTGAACCAAATCAGGTAAACAGTCTGCAGATGATCTATACTTCAAGGCAGAAAATTTGTCTATCATACAAGAGACAATACCTCATCCAGCATTCTCTTGAGAAGGGAATGAACTACTTTAGGATCAATTTCATTAGGAACACTAAAATTAGATGTATTAGACTCTTTTGTGTGGGAAATTGCAGAACCATATTCATTTAGGTAACTGTCATTGATTTTTGTCCTTTCATGAATGATCCCCAACATTTTAGTATTCTTTTTCACCATACCTGCAATGCAACCAAGTTGAAATACCATCAGTAAACTTCAAACTATTGAAACCGGAAAAACTCCAACAACTCACAAACTTACAACCAGATTTAATTAGATTGTTCCAAAGCATACACTTTTTTTTTTGTAAACATACAAAAAACAAAACTACTCCTGTTCATCATATCAATAACAGCTTCCATTCATACTAATACTGATTAGCCAAGGAATGCTACACTGACATTATGAAATTAAAAACATAGTTACACTAAATTATGATGACAAAATATAGATTATTGAATGCACAGAAGGTTTCAATTCAGGGAGTAAAAAATCTTCATAGAAGGAAACAACAATTTTTTCCCAATTTGATGATGATATCTCATTGACTTTACTTCCATAGGAAATATTATGCCTGTAATGAGAAAATTTTTCTCAAATCACTGCTACTCAAATTAGCAGACGAAAAATGAATAATCTATCAAATACTGACAACATGATCAACTGAAGCTCATGGAAAAGGTTCATTTCGTCCGCAATATGGAAAAGAGTAGGACAGATATCACTGTACAGAGGAATTTTTTCTCGAATTCACTGCTACTTAAATAAGCAGAAGAAAAAATGAATTCTGTACTTCGACTGCAATATGAAAAAGAATAGGACAGACCTCCCACCCCCAAGTAGATATTAATTTGCCTGAACCTTCGCTATCAATGTAACTCCAAGTAACCTCTACTCCATGACATTGGGATCACAAAAACCTTTCTTGATCATCTTTACAAGTCTAACAACGTAACAAAACTGAGGTAATATTAGCATAACTTTGAAACACTTTCTAAAGTCCTATGATTGGTGTCTGAGGGAGAGGACAAGCAGCATAGTTGACCCCCCTCACCGCCCCCCCCCCCCCCCCAACTACAAGGGGAACAAATAAAAATTAAGGAAATATTATATTATATATACATGTATGTCTTGTGCCCCCTTACATCTGTCTCACCATCACACTAAGCCCCCCAAAAAAATAGAGCAAAAATTTATAATTACACTGCTCTTCCAAAACAAAATTGAGCCCTGCCACTACAAAAATAGTTGCTTTGTGACTTGACTTGGGGAAATTTGGCCAGAACACTTAGGTTAAAAAAATCAAAATATGAACAGCATTTCTAATTTTTTATCTTTTCTTTCTAATCAATGACAGTATTGGCAACTCATTCATCAAAAATAAGCTCCGCTATCACTTTTTAATAACTTCCATCTTCTCCCGTAAAAGGTTCATTTGTGGCCATGCCCAAGTCACTATCAAATGAAGTTCTGACGCAGCACGAAACTTGGTAGGCTAGACAGATTTCTCTAACAGGTTTGGACTTGAATTTCACCACAGTTAATGCAGTAAACTTGTAGTAAATTTCAGAAAATATGTGGATAGGATAAGAAATCAAATTAGTAACGCTAGGAATCACTCCTAGGATCCTTTAGGCATCACACCCAAAGTCAGGTTGCATCACACAAACCAAGAAGAAGACTTAAGTCTGCAGGAAATTTTATTACGTAAAAATCTGCTTCTCTTGATAGAGAAGTATGATACTTATGAACATCTAAGACACAATTTGACTCCAACTCTAATTAAGACTCTTAACTAAAATAGAATTCTACTAGAAAGCTAAGCTCCCTTATTCCCCAAGACAACTAAAATACTAATTATTAAAACTAATTACCAAACAGAAAATTCCCATAAACGTAAAATTCCTGCGAACCCCTAAAATTACTAAAATACCCCTGATGAGGAAAATCAGAAAATAGACTGTCTAGACCCAAGCCAACTCCCAAGTAGGTTCCTTGTCATCAAGAGTATGCCAAATCAAAGCTTGGGCATTAGAAGCATCCTTGCCACGCCTCTTATAAACCTTAGGTGATTGTTGCAACTTGTCTCTATCAAGTTCATATGAATTGAAGCTTGTCTGGCTTTCTTTCTTATTTATCCAAGTTGCTTCAAGGTATTTTATTCTACCTTTTTTATTACTTCACTAGAAAAAGAAAAAATCATTTAATTTAATGGTTTAAATATCAAATCTTACAGAGACTAACCTTTTATTTTGAAGAAGAATTAAGTTTAATGATTGTGGATTTTATTATTTGTGCATTGACCTTGTGAATCCAAATATATATATATGCTATATTCTTGCACTTGAATTCTTATTTACATCTCTTTAAATTTCAAAGTTGCAATCAAATTCATAATTTGAGAAGATGAAAAAACACTTGGCTCAATTGCATATGACTAACAATAACACAGAGAAATGTACAAATGAACGTGTGTGCATCTGTAGAGAGAGACTACTGGAAAGGGATTTATGCTGCTTCTTAAACAAATTAAACCCCAACAAACATGCCTAAATCTCTCATCCATGTAAAAGTTGAAGAACTTCATGAAGTTTCACAAATGTAGATCAAGACAATTTCTCAAACAACAAGCAAATATATTTATTTGAAAATGCTAACAATATGCATTATCTTTGCATTCTAAAGTAACACAAAATTAATGGGAAGTTAGATACAAAAGAATTTCACTGTTTCACTTTATCTGCACGCTACTTTCTCTTTCCGTTTCCACTTTCTTTCCTTCATATGCAATTATATATGGTTTTCTTCCCCTTTTCACAATCTCCGTCTTGCTTTAAGAGTAGTACAGTGGGATTAAGAGGCAGTTTACAAGAATATATATTGCTAACCAAACATCATAATTTTGAAAATAATTTTAGAAATAAAAAGTACAAATGTCATACCATTTATATATCCACATCTAGAACAAGTAGCTGCCTTTCTACTACTTGCTAGGGCATTACACCTTTTCACTACCATTTTTTGTAACTCACTCTTCCTCAAAGGCTCCATTTTGGGATTTCTGATCTTCTTTAAAAAGTTAAGGCGTTCTTTCTCCCCAAGAAGCACGCGGGAACATCGCTGTTAAAAGGAGAAAATATCATCCAAACCAGGAAAAATAAGCACGAGTAGAAAATGTATAAATAAGCTCAAAGTTCAACTCTGACAAAGCATTCAACATGTCCAGCACCATACAGGGAAATTAGAGAGAGAGAGAGAGGGAGGGAGAGAACGAGACCAAAGAAGACAGCAATGTGGAAATCTTATTTATCTGCTATGTGTCGACTTCCAGTAGCTTAAAGGACGCTTGTGCAAGAAGCTTTATCCAAAGTTCAGTAAAAATTTTCATTACATGAACCTTACCAGATACTATATCAGTAGTTACACTCTTAACCAGTAAATAGAAAAGACTGTTTTAATCCTCTTAATATATTGAGACCATAGTCTTAAACTGTTCCAAACCATTCTTACAGATAACTCCCACAACGAAGGTTTACTCCTAAAATGGAATGTCTACCGTCTTCTAGTCATTAGCAGATTTAGCATTTCAACCATTTGGAAGTTAACTGCTTTTCGAAACAGCACCTATTTGCAATTTCTGGAGTAAAGCAAAAACGATAGCTTTTTGACCCAGTAAATATGCAATTTGCAAATAAAAGGCCGATTGGTAAGAAAGTTTTCTTCCAAGAAATGAATTATCATCCTACCATTCCCACAACAATTATCCAGTTCAGTCCTATATGGTAAACAAAAGAAGAGCCTACAGCAAATATCTCGTATCCTTTGCACAATATCTCGAACCCCAAAAAACTAATATTTGCACTTCAAAATAAACACTACGCACAAACACACAAATATCATTACAAGCAGCTAGCTACCTTGCAAATGCACTTCAAGATGTCGAGGACGGTACTCAAATATCCCACATTGTAAACTGGTAGAGCAAGAGTCAGATATCCATAATGCCCCGGACATTCCCGAAAATTCCCATGGCATGTTTCGCAAAATCCATTCTTGTTTGGTGGACCCTGTAACCAAAAAATGCCTTTCAGACATTCCTCCAATATCAATTCCACAAACTTAAATCTAAAAAAAAAAAAAAAAAAATACACTTCAGAATTGCAAATGAATTAGAAAATTAGCAAGTCACTGGCAGTCCTCTTTACTTATGACACACTAATTCGACTAATTTACCGCAAAAATAAAAAGAAATTTGTCATCATTATTACCATGTGCGGGTCCAATAAGCCATGCTCAATAGGCTTTTTTGAAGGATCATAATATACACCTCGGTACACTTCTACTTCAGCTGCTTTTAGTATCTCCGATTCTCCAAATGTGGAGAATTTAATACTTTCACTGTTTACAAATAGCAAAAATTTAAAAACAAAAAAGAAAGAGAGAAAGATATCAAACATTTTGCAATTAAACAAATTTAACTTTAAACAAAAATAAAGAAATTCAAAACAAAAAAATAAAGAGAGTGAGGATCCTTTACATTTTCCGGGGACCGACGTCTTCAATGTAGGGTTGTTTTGTGAATTGAATTGGTGCTTGCACTCTCCTCATCATCTTCTCTAACTTTTTTGAAAATTTTACATAAATAATTTAGGGAAATAATAAAAAAGAAAAAAAAAACTGAGGTTTAAGAATGAATAAAGGAATGAGGCGGGAGGGTTTATTGTGTCTGGGGACAACTGAGAACTAAAGCTAGCAGAAGGCGGACTAAGTTGAATTTTATATTTTGTAATAAAAAAACTTATCTGACATTTTCAGCCCTAATTTTCTTGGCGGCGTCATGGTGGTGGAGGAATTTGTGTCTTGCACCTTAACCACGGAGGTCGTGGGTTCGAGTGCGCGAACGGGAATTTCCTTTACTATTCTAATTTGCTTTTCCTTGCATTTTATGAAAATATAAAGGGACACTACATTTTTTTTTTAGAAAAAAGGGACATTACATGAAAAATTGTTAATTCATTTTCTAAAACTTTTATTAGGGCATTATTAATGTTTGACATGAATATCACAAGGAAAATGTAGATGTATGGAATTAAAAAAGTTTTCTTAAACATTGTCGAATTCGTTTTCTTTGTAGAAGTAAAACTTAAGTAGATAAAATTATCGTATGCTTTACCTTAAGAAGTAAAATCGAAGAAATAGAAATATTCCGTAATTTTTGTATTCAACCAAGTATATTTTCCAAAACTGAGCATTGTTCCATTGAGAATGTAAGCAAAGTAATAGTTAGCATATATTTAAGATTAAAATTGTGTGAAATTCCAACCACAACTTGAAAAACGATTATATTTATCTTTGACAAATATAACCAACGCAATTAATAATTTAACTTTTTGTTTTTTAGTCTTTTTAACTTGTGTTGCTGTTTTCCTACCATGTAAGGGAAAAATTCGAAAGTTAGTTTAGTAACTTAGGTTACTTTTTTATATTTTACTACATGTAAATTAACAAAGAATTTAAAATTAGCTTGCCCAGTATACTTTCAAAGGATTTCGTGTTATTTACCATGTCTTATCACGCCTTCTATAACCTTCAATCCACGGAAAACAAATAATCATAACTCTTTCACGAAGTCAGGCAGAAAAATCAAAATTTCAATCATTAAGCATGGATATATGACAAGTAATAAACTCTCTTGCTTAAAATCAAAAGTGGTATTTAACTCGCCTGTAGTTCTGCTCGGTCACTTTTCTAGGTTTTATTAAGTAAAAAAGCTAAAAGTCCTTTTGACTTGGACTATAAGCTTAACATTTTTGTATAGAAAAATTGAAGGGAAATTTGCCAATTTGGTCCCTCGCGGTCAAAAAATATATATATTTGTAGCCTTTCACATTCAAAATCAACAAACATAGTTCCTCAAATATAAAAAATGTACTCAATTAGTCACAAAGTTCATTTTTGCTCAAATTGTCAGCAAATTCAATGGCAAATTTGTAAACACACTTCGTTTTCCTATCATAAAAAAAAAAAAAAATATGACCATCCCTTTCCCCTATTTTCACTCCACAAAACTCTAATTTCTAAACCATAACTTGAGTGACTCCATTAGCCAAGCAAATCTGTTCACGTAAAATGCCCTGCTGTGGTCCATAGTCTTTCCTTAAGAACAAGCTACGACATAGTTTCTAAAAGTTGTTATGCATGTGTCTCACTCACACATATTATGCTCAACGTCTTGTGGCAACTCTTGAATTGTATAAACTGATCCCAATACTGATTTCACAAACAAAAAAAAAAAGAAGAAAAAAAAGAGTAAACAGATTGTTAACATTATCATTAAGACCATGCAAATCAATGACGACAACAGCAGTAGATTTTGTATTACCTTTTGGTGGCTTAGAAATTAAGGTTTTGTCAGATGAAAACGAGGGAAAGAGAAGGTCAGTTGTTTGTTTGGTTTTTTTTTTTTTTTTAAGAAAGGGATACGAAGTATATTTTCATTTTTACCCTTTACAATCATCACAAATTGAGCAAAAATGAATTTTAGGACCAATCATACACACTTTTTACATATGTGGGACTATTTTGGTTGATATTAAATGCGAGGGACTAAAAAAGTTTTTCTTTTTTTTTTAAATGTAAGAGACCGGATTGGTTAATTTCCCAAAATTGATTCATAGTTATTTATAACTATTTTAGGTTTTTTTCTATAGAATACAAAAAAAGAGAGCTATAAAACTAAAGGTAGAAAGCAGAAAGCATTTCCTAACATTGTTTCCAAATTCATGTGGTGTGATGAATTTAAATTGTTTTTATTTTTAAGGCTTCTATTATGTTTTAGGGGCCATTTGGTTCAAATTGCTCGATCATTATCACTATGGGTATCATTAACCTTACTATAGGTTTCAATGATTTCCTCTAACATGTTTGGTTTAATAATAGAATGGGTATCATTATAAAAATACTCATTTGGTTTACTGGAATGACTTTCAAGTAAATTTTTAATTTTTTAAATATTTATTTATGATATACATATTTTTTAGATTTCTTATTTTTGTATCTATTTAAAGAAAATTTCTAAAAAGATTTCTTTAATTTTAAATATAGCCATGCTTGAATTTGAGTTTTATGCAAATGATAACCATTAAAAAAAAAGTCATTTTTATTGTACTAATAGATAGTACTATATATCTTTGATTTTCAGTTCTATTTTAAAAAAAAAAATTGAATGCAAAAAAATTTATTAAATAATTTTTATAAAAAAATTTATAAAGTACTAATAAAAAATATTCAAAATCAAAAAACAGAGAGAGAAGAGGAATAGTTTCTTAGGGTGGGTAACTCAAAAGATATGTATTTTTTAGTAGATGTGTGTTTACCCTTAATCATAAGAGTTAATGGGTTTGATAGAATAGTATTTTAGAGAGAATCATTAACACCCCAATTAATCACTATCATTCCCATTGAATGATAGTAATAGTTGTTTAACAAACATCAACAACATGTATCATTACTTATGATACCCATTCTCCTCATTGATTTCCCTAAACGAAACACTCCGTCACTCTTCTAGTCGAGTTGGATGCACACAAAAATATCAATAGTTTTATCAATCCCGCCTATAATTATTGACTCATATTTCATATGTGCCATTTTTGTTGTGAGAAAATTGATTTTTAACATGTTGCATTGTCCTTTGACATAAAAATAAAAGTGAGATTTTTAAAAATTATTTTAGTACAAACCTTTTTATTTTTTATTTTTTTAATTGGGACAGTCCATTTGAGTTCCCGGGCTCGCTCAAGGGTCCGAGAAATCGGACCGGTACCCGGCAACGGCCGTTCGCCTCCAAAAACCCGTTAAACCCTAAATCACAGTATTTACCCAAAAAAAGATTAAAAAAACTTGAAATTCCCCATGAAGACCGTCACTGGCAAAGTGGTATCCACAAAGCCAATAACTTTATCGTCAGCTGCTAAAAATCTCTCCGACTTCACCTCCCTGGAGTTCAACGGAGCTTCCGACGCCGTCCGCGTGTATCTGAAACGCGCTTCTGATGCTTTCAACAGCTTGGTTCAGTTCCACAAGGACCTAAAAGGGCCCCACTCGCATCGTAAACGTAAGGCATCTGAACCTTTTGATTTTGATGCAAAAATTGAAATTTTACCGGCTGTTGAGACAAACCCAGATGAGGAAAGGATCAAGAATGTTGAAGATAAGAGGAAGCGTAAGAAAAATCGCGAATTGGAGGTGGATAATGAAGGCCCTCTAGAGACTGAGCAGGATAAAGGTGGGCTTGATGGAGTTAAGGCGGAGAAAGTTACGGCAAAGAGGGGAAAAGATAAGAGAAAACGTGAATTTGAGATGATTAGTGAAGGCTTATTGAAGATTGAGCAGGGTGCAAACGGGGTTGATGAAGGTAAGATAGAGGGGAGTATGGAAAAGAAGAAGGAAAAAGATAAGAAAAATCGCGAATTGGAGGTTAGGAATGAGGAGGGAGGACAGATTGAGAAAAGCCCAGGTGGGGTTGGAGGAAAAAAGAAAAAGAAGAAACATGGGAAGATTGAGAGAAGTGAAGTTGGGGAGGAAAGAAATGAGGGTAGGAATGATGCTAAGCAAGAGAGTGTGGAAGTTGGAAGGGGCATGGATGGAGTTGAAGGTGAAAGTATGAAGAGGAAGGATAAGAAGGAGAAGAAGAAGAGAAAGAAGAACTGAGGAGGGTGAGGAAAGTTTTGGTGTGAAAGAGGGGAAGAATAAGCGGAAGAGTAGGGAGGTTGATGGTGGAGAAAGCAGTGATTCCGCAGAGCAGAGTGGAAAGAAGAAGAGGAAAAGGAGCAAAATTGAAGGGCGTGATGAATAATTGTAAGCAATGGTTTTGGTTTTACTTTCGATTTTGTCTTGTTGTGATTTATAGGTGATTGAAGGAAATTTTGCTTGTGGCACGAATTGGGTTAAGATCTTGCAGCCTGACT
>JAMWEH010000628.1:0-24637 GCA_024721245.1 Mitragyna speciosa | reverse complement strand
TGCGACTAGAGGATGCTTCCCCACGAGCTCTTTTATGTGCCACGAACTTTTTTGGCATTTTGAGTACCTGAATGAATCAATAAGGAAAAATACATGACATAGGCTAATAACTACTCGATAAACCCAAATGAACACATGGAACCCAAATTAACATCCATTATATGAAGGGGATGTTCAAGAAAAGATACGCCCGTGTATGCCCAAAAGGAAAATGACAACGCTCTTATAAGAGAACGCTTAACAACTTAATACCAAAGCATACCATCATTCAAAGTATACTCATCGTAATCGAGATGGGAATATGCACATTCTATCACGAACAAAACAACGAGACAACCAACGTGAGAAGCAAAGACACATCCTAATTGGTGACATGCATTGGTTAACTCATGCTAAATTCATCAAAATTACTCAAAAATAAACTAACCCACACTTGAACTATCCACTAACGTACAATTAATGCATATAAACATGCATTCATATCACCCCACAATTGAACATAGGCATGAAAATTCCAAAATTTCAGTAGGAGTACCAATCCACAATATAATTAGACATTGAAAATTTTCATCCTAATTCAACAAAATTATGCACAAACCACATAACCCACACATTAGTCCTCCCAAAACATCAATAAAAACATAAATATAATCATTCAATCAACCAATAGCATAAATACAAATAAACAAAAAGATTAGTCAATTGAACAATTAATAACATAAATGCTAAGAAAAAGATGAAAGTCCATACCTTAAGAGTAGAGTAGCAAGGTAAAGGATGCAAAAATAATGTCAGAAATTAGCCTAACAAAACCCACTGAAAATAATCCAAAAACAACCAGAAAAATGCCCTAAAAGCAGGAAAAATGGATGCAGCGCAAGTGAGTTTGGTGGGGAGAGGTGTGTGGGAAGTGGATTGAAGGGGGAATTGGGTGATAATGGAGGGTTTGGGGAGTTGGAGTGGAGGGGTTAGGGTTTTGGGATAAAGGGGGAAGAAAAGAAGTGCAGAAAAATTATAAGAAAGAAGAGATTAAAACTGTCCGCGACTTCATCCGCGGGTTCATTCGCAACGCGGAATGAAGTCGCAGGATGAAGTCAGACGCGACCAGAAATGAAACCGCGGTATCACCCGCGGCGCGGGTGAGACGCGGATGACCACTTCTACTTTTTTTTTTTTTTTTTTGGGATACTCATCCGCGACATGACCCGCGACGCGGATCATGGTGCGGATGGGGACAGAAGCAAAAATCAGGTTTTGAGCTTCCATCCGCGTCATCATCCGCGGAGCGGATGAGGACGTGGATGGGGACAAACGCTGAGACTAACATTCTGGTTTCACCCGCGATCTCATCCGCGGCGCGGATGAAGGCGCGAGGTGGTATCAGACTCTACGACTCAACTTTCTGGTTTCACCCGCGGCCTCATCCGCGGGTCGGATGAAGGCGCGGGTGGTTCCAGAAAGCTTTATTTGCTGCACAACTGGAATTCCCAAAAGCCTTTCCATACCATGCTAAATAAAAACGCAATTTCCACCCAACAAATGAGAGAGATCCACACTAAAAACCAAATTAAAGTTCAAAAACATAATGAAGATTGAGTGAAAACTCTCTTTTTAAACCAAATGTCTCCTTTTTACTCTTTCCTATTGCTAAAGGCCTGCACCATAGACAGAAGAAAAGAAAATAGACTACTTGACAAAATCACGTATGCCATACTAAAATAATAATAACAAAATAAAGGTTGGGTTGCCTCCCAACTAGCGCTTTGTTTAACGTCGTTAGCTCGACGCCTGTAACATGCTTTAGTCTTTTGGGTCATCGAGGTAATACACCTCCCTTCCCTGTTCCTTCAAATCACCACTTTGGTAGAGCTTTAGACGATGACCATTGACTTTGAATGTACCCTTCTCTTCATGTGTAATCTCCACTGCACCAGAAGGGAAGACCTTATTAACTACAAATGGACCCGACCACCTAGACTTAAGCTTACCTGGGAACAACCGAAGCCTCGAATTAAATAATAGAACTTGATCACCCTGTTGGAATTCCTTGGCTCTTCTAATCCCTTTGTCATGCCAAGCCTTTGTCCTCTCTTTGAAAATTCTTGAACTTTCGTATGCCTCTTGCCGCCATTCATCTAGTTCATTCAATTGAAAAGTTCGCCTTAAGCCTGCACATTGCAAATCAAGATTAGTAAGTTTAATTGCCCAATACGCTTTATGTTCAAGCTCAACCGGCAAGTGACAAGATTTACCATAGACTAACCTATATGGTGTAGTGCCAATGGGGGTCTTATAGGCAGTTCTATAGGCCCATAGAGCATCATCTAACTTTACTGACCAATCTTTACGTGAATGCTCTACTGTTTTCTCAAGAATCCTTTTTAACTCTCTATTGGTAACCTCTACCTGGCCACTAGTCTGAGGATGGTAAGGGGTAGCTACCTTATGTGTAACACCATATCTTTTAAGGACCTTATCAAATTGCTGGTTACAGAAATGTGTACCCCTATCACTTATTATAGCTCTAGGTGTTCCAAATCGGGAAAATAACTTTTTGAGAAATTTGACCACTACCCTAGCATCGTTAGTTGGTAAAGCCTGAGCTTCTACCCACTTAGAGACATAATCTACAGCCACTAGGATATACTTAGTTCCCAAATGACACAGGAAATGGGCCCATAAAATCAATACCCCACAAGTCAAAAATCTCACACTCAAGTATATTAGACTGGGGCATTTCATCCTTAGCTGAGAGGTTACCTGATCGTTGACAATTATCACATTGCTCAACATACCTCTTGGCATCCTTAAAAAGTGTGGGCCAATAAAAACCTGATTCGAGGACTTTGCGTGCTGTCACATTTGCATGATAGTGTCCTCCAGCTGGTCCTCTATGGCAATGCCCCAAAATGGACTCTGTTTCTGGGTGAGCCACACATCTCCTAATCATGTGATCTGCACAAATACGAAATAGGTACGGGTCTTCCCACAAGTAATGACGTAAATCAGAAAAGAATTTCTTCTTTTGCTGATTAGTCATACCTTTAGGAATGACCCGTGCAGCTAAGTAATTGGCAAAATCAGCAAACCAAGGGGAATACACACAAGAAGGATTAATTAGATAAAGTTTCTCATCCGGAAACTCGTCGTTTATTTCTTCCTCGAAGAGTGTTCCTCTTTGGTCATTTTCCAACCGAGAGAGGTGGTCTGCTGCCAGGTTCTCAGCTCCTTTCTTGTCCTTTATTTCAATATCAAATTCCTGCAACAACAGAACCCAACGAATCAGTCTCGGTTTTGCATCATTTTTATGAAGAAGGTACTTTAGTGCTGAGTGGTCAGTGTAAACAATAACTTTAGACAAGATAAGATAAGGTCTAAATTTATCAAAAGCAAACACTATGGCAAGAAGCTCTTTCTCGGTAGTGGTGTAATTCTCCTGAGCATCAGTTAGAGTCTTGCTTGCGTAATAGATGGGCTGAAAATACTTATCTTTTCGTTGCCCAAGTACTGCTCCCACTGCACAGTCACTAGCATCACACATTAGCTCAAAAGGTAGGGACCAATCTGGTGCTACCATAATGGGAGAATTTGTCAATTTCTCTTTCAAAATACAGAAGGCATGCATGCAATTAGTATCAAAATCAAAAACTGCATCTTTTTCAAGCAACTTAGTTAATGGCCTAGCTATTTTTGAGAAGTCCTTAATGAACCTCCTGTAGAAACCAGCATGGCCTAAAAAGCTTCTAATTGCCCTAACAGATGTCGGGGGAGGCAATTTCTCTATCGTTTCAATTTTTGCTCTATCAACCTCTATGCCTCTTCTAGAATATCTTATGCCCCAATACTATGCCTTCCTTTATCATGAAGTGACATTTTTCCCAGTTCAATACCAGATTAGTCTCTTCACAACGCCTAAGCACTCTACTCAAATTCGTCAAGCATAAATCAAAAGAATCTCCAAAGACAGAGAAGTCGTCCATAAATACCTCCATAATGTCTTCAACTAATTCATCAAAAATAGCGAGCATGCACCTTTGGAAAGTTGCTGGGGCATTGCACAACCCGAATGGCATCCTACGGTAGGCAAATGTACCGTATGGGCAGGTAAACGTCGTCTTCTCTTGGTCCTCTGGGGCTATTGGGATCTGGAAATAGCCTCGATAATCCATCCAGGAAACAGTAGTATTCATGCCCGGACAGCCTTTCCAGCATCTGATCGATGAAAGGAAGTGGGAAATGGTCTTTACGGGTTGCATCATTTAACTTCCGATAATCGATGCAGACCCTCCATCCAGTGATAGTCCTCATGGGAATTAGCTCGTTCTTCTCATTCGGGACGACTGTCATGCCTCCCTTCTTTCGGCACCACCTGTACTGGACTCACCCAAGAACTATCAGAGATAGGATAAATAACTCCAGCATCTAACAATTTAATTACCTCTGATTTAACCACATCTTTCATGTTCGGGTTGAGCCGTCGCTGTGGTTGTACTACTGGCTTGAAATCTTCTTCCAGTAAGATCTTGTGGGTGCAATACGAGGGACTAATTCCCTTTATATCCGCTATCTTCCATGCCAATGCCTTTTTATGGTCTCTTAAGTACCTTCAACAATCTTTCTTTCTTGGCACCGTCTAGGTCTGCTGCGAATGATCACTGGCAATTTGGAGTCCTCAGCTAAGAATGCATACTCGAGGTGCTCGAGGTAGTTGCTTCAACTCCAACTCGGGTGGCTCTTCGATTGAAGGCTTGAGGTTACCACCCTTCGAGGCTCCAAGCTCCTCATAAGCCTTTCTCCTTTTACTGTCTGTCTAGCATCCAAATGCATTATCTGATGAACAACTTCAGGGGTTGGTTTCACTGGACCTTTCTCCTTGAATGATGCAAGCTCCAATGGGTCCTCTAGTGAAATTTCCTGCACAAAAAAGGAAGACTCATCATCAATTATGTCCATGAAATAACAGCTATCATCCCTATCTAGAGGGTGCTTCATGGTGTCAGGAATCCTAAACACCACTTCTTCATCCTCAACCCTTAGAGTTAACTTCCCAGCATGTACATCAATTAATGCTTTAGCAGTTGCTAGGAAAGGGTGTCCTAGGATCAAAGGAATCTCTATGTCACCTTCCATATCTAATATAACAAAATCAACTGGGAAGATGAATTTATCAATTTTACTAGCACGTCCTCTATGATTCCCCTAGGATACTTAATTGATCTATCAGCCAATTGTATACTCATCCTAGTGGTTTTTGGTTCACCCAACCCCAATTTCATAAACATTTCATAAGGCATTAAATTTATACTAGCTCCTAAGTCAGCTAGAGCCTTATCAACAAATAAACTACCAATATTACAAGGGATATGTAAAACTCCCTGGATCCTTGACTTTCTGGGGTAGTTTATTCTGGAGGACGGCAGAGCACTCCTCGTTCAGTGTCACGATAGACAACTCTTCAAGCTTCCTCTTGTTCGTCAGAAGGTCCTTCAAGAATTTGGCATACTTGGGCATCTGCGCAAGAGCCTCAACAAAAGGTAAGTTAATATGCAATTGCTTAAATAACTCTAAGGAACTTACCAAATTGTGCATCTTGACGGTCCTTTTGGAGTCTACCGGGATATGGTACGGTAGGCTTGTACTCTCTGACCTCCTTCTTCTTAGGCCTTTGATCGTCGTTAGATTCTTCTTCATGGCCCATCCCGTCTTTAGTCTGTCTGTAACCAACTCCTTCCTCCTTATTCAGCCCTACCTCGGAATCCTTTATCTCTTTACCACTCCTCAGTGTAACTGCCTTGGCTTGCTCCTTTGGATTATTTTCTGTGTTGCTTGGGAGTGCACCATACGGTCTCTCTGAGATGTTCTTGGCTATCTGACCAATTTGATTCTCCAGGTTATGAATCGAGACTTGCTGATTACGTAAAGAAGTCTCCATCCCCTGCATGCGACTCTCTGAAGAATTGATATATTTTGTCATCAATTCCTCCAAATTTGATTTCTTCTCTTGTGGAGGTTGCTGCTGGTACCCAGGTGGAGGCTGTGGTCTTTGCTGTCCTTGGTTTCCCCAAAGAAATTGGGGTGATTCCTCCATCCAGGATTGTATGTAGTGCTGTATGGATTGTTCTGTTGCCTCGGTGCATTGTTCATATATTGGCATTGCTCCTCCAGATGATCCTGTGGCACCTATCGCTTTGCACTCTTGGTTGTTATGCCCTCCTCCACAAAGGTCACACTTGCATCAATTGGGATTGTCTCTGTGCAATTGTCATCCCATCTATTTTCTTACTCAATGCCTCCACCTGGGCTGCTAGAACTGTCACTGGATCTACATCATAAACACCAGCTGCTCTGTTAGGTCGAGGATCGCGTGGATTGCCATTGATAACTGTTCATGGCCATCTCCTTCGAAATAGTTCTTGGGCTTGCTCCGGTGTCTTGCTATTCAGTGTCCCCCCTGCTGCTTGCGTCAATCATCTGCCTAGTGGCTGGGTTGAGCCCGTTAGTAAAATGTCTGAACTTGAAGCCAAGTGGGCAACCCGTGATGTGGGCACTTCCTCAAAAGCTCCTTAAAGCGCTCCCAAGTGTCATATAATGTCTCTGACTCTATTTGGGCAAATGAGGATATGTCATTCCTCATTTTTGCAGTCTTGGCGGGTGGAAAGTACTTGGCTAGAAATTTCTCCGCCATTTGGTCCCATGTCGTTATGGACCCTCTTGGAAGGGAGCTCAACCACTGACTTTGCCCGGTTTCTAAGTGAGAAGGGGAATAACCTCAGGCGAATAGCATCATCCGAAACTCCGTTTATCTTGAAGGTGTCACAAATTTTCAAGAAATTTGCCATATGGGCATTCGGATCTTCATCAGGCAGGCCATCGAATTGAATGAGTTGTTGGACCATTTGAATTATATTCGGCTTGATCTCGAAATTGTTAGCAGCAACTCTTGGTCTAGTTATGCTAGATTCTGTGCCTGTGAGAAGAGGTCTAGCATAAGTCTGACATCGTTCTTTGTCTCTCTTGCTGCTGTGGTGGTGGTGGTGCATTGATTGGGTGGAGCGGATTCTCATCGAACAAAGGATTTTGAATATGAGTCTGGGGGTTGTTTTCTTCAGCCATTTCTACTTGCTCTCTATGTTTTTGATCAATTTCCGCTGCTCTTTGCAAAAGTCTCTCCCTAAGAGCTCGACGGAATGTCCTTTCAACCTCAGGATCAAAGGATAATGGGGTTGAACTGCTACTCCTGGTCATGCACTAGTTTAGCTCCTGTTAGTAGCAGAACAAACCAATCGAATTAATAAAGAATTTGACAATTCAAGAAGAAAGAATGAAATAATAAAATTAATGAAATAATAAAAATAAAAAAGTGCAATGACTAAATTAATAAAATTAAGGATTTCCTAATATTGCCTAAGTTCCCGGTAACGGCGCCAAAAACTTGATATCCTCTTTTGCAATACTATAGATACGCTAGGCAAGTGTACCTATCGTTCCGTAGTATAAGTATATAAGGAGTACCGAGTGTCGTACCCACTAGGGACTTAGCAAGTACTAGTAATTACCCACACTTTATTATCTAGTCTAATTGATACGATAGAATAAGACAATAACAAACTAATCTAAGTAATAAATAATCGAGAATGCCAACGGATCGAACGCAGATAGTTGAAAAAGGAAGAAATGTAGTATTTTAAATGCAAGACTTAGAAGTGGAATCCCTCTAACCCTGAGTATTAGCCTTAATACGTGCCCAACGGATTACTCAACTCAATTGACCCTAAAATCCCGTAATCAAGTTGAAATCTTTCTCAAGCTTACCACTTCTATCCCTAGGTTGATTGTTTGGAATTTCTTCTCAACTCAAAACCCCTAGAAGATGCAATATAATCAATGGATTTTATTATAAGAATGGATTCACATCCACATAGGAGAACTTATGGAATTCTATTTTTAGCAATTCATGCAAGTTCTTTTACTCAAGAGTTGTTCTACATCAATTGAGTGACTTCTCAATTACTCAACCGATATAACAATTAAGATTGAATTCGTGCACAAAAACCCAATCCAATTCATCAATAAACCCTAAAGTAAACCAATCAAAGGTGAGATTTTTCCATTAGAACAGCAAATTAAAACATCATAAACAAAGGTTAGGGTTCAACCCTTCCAAGTCTTTAAACAAATCTACTCCATAATAAAGGGAAAAAGTTCAACAAACAACAAAGAAAGTAATGAAACTCATTCTCATGTAATTTCTTCACTTTTCTTTGCTGCAGAAAGTCCCTTGTTGCTGTTGCAATTCTTCTTCTTTCCTCCACTTCTTGAGTTTCCTTTCCTTTGCGTTCCTCCTCCGTTTCCTCCTTTTTGCCCTAGAAGAGCTCTCCTTATTCTCTGCTTTGTTCCCCTCTCAACTTGGGTTCTTTTTTCCCCAAACTTCGCCTTGAAAACACACTGAATCGCAGGTTTACGCCACTCATCCGCGGCGCGGCCGAGACCGCGGATGGAAAGTTGTCCGGGTCTGTCGCCACCCACGCCCCCATTCGCAGCATGGGTGACGACGCGTATGCCGACAGAAAGTTATCTTGCGCATTGGCTGAGTCACTATCCTCATCCGTGACCTCATCCGCGGAGCGGATGAAGGTGCGGATGGGGTCAGAATCTTTAATTCCCTCCAGCCATTGTTTTGTACTTGTAATCTGGCGTTCCTATTTCGCGTACACTCAACCATCCTTTGGTGTTCGGCAGAAGGAGGTGGAAAAACCTATAAAAACATGAAAAACAAGCCAAATGAGTAGCTCCCTTGTCAAATTCACTCAAGAATCCAAAAGAAAGAAAAATCACAATTATTAAGCCAAACTTGTAACGAAAAACACGTAAATCCTAGCCTAAACACGCCTAAAAACCTAGTCACTTTGGCCATTATCAACCTCCGTCTTCATTTTGTAATTATTTTTTTTAAATGAAAATTTACAAATCAAAGCAGCAAATAATGTTAATATATCTATTACAAATCAACAAGGGTAGATTGCCTTACTGATACCAAATATTTCTCGAGCACTAGTTGTTTTAATGGAAAAAGGAAAGATCATCTTAATTTTGGACAATGTCGTTTATTTCATTTCTTCTCCTGAAATCAGTAATTCGGAAGGATCCTATGGTTAGGAGAATGTGATAATTGAAGGCTCACGGATGAGAAAACCAATATGCCGACATGGAGTTCATTGGGAAGTTGATGACAATAGTTGCTTGAGGTTTCCCTTCTGTATTAATCATCTCGTGGTAGTGTTAGAATTCAAATGGGAATGACATCCAAAAATCAAATGGCATCTTTTAAGCCATCATTTTAAAATCAATTTTTTGTTTCATTTCATTTTCTTTTCAATGTTCGGTAGTAAAATCCGATCTTGATATTGGGCGCCGCACTTTTCCGGTATTAAGATCCAATCCAGGCATTGGGTGCCGCGTTTTAGTTTCAGTCATTTTTATTCCAGTCTCCGATAGTAAGATCCGATCTTGGCATTAGGCACCGCGCTTTTCCGGTATTAAGATCCAATCCAGGCATTGGGCGCCGCACTTTAGTTTCAAGTATTTTCATTTCAGCCTCCGGTAGTAAGATCCGATCTTGGCATTCGGCACTGCGCTTTTTTGGTATTAAAATCCAATCCAGATATCAGGCGTCGCGCTTTAGTTTCAGTCATTTTCATTTCAGTCTCCGGTAGTAAGATCCGATCTTGGTATTGGGCACCGCGCTTTTCCGGTATTGAGATACAATCCAAGCATTGGGCGCCACACTTTAGTTTCAGTCATTTTTATTTCAGTCCCTGGTAGTAAGATTCGATATTGGCATTGGGCACCGTGCTTTTTCAGTATTAAGATTCAATCCAGGCATTAGGCACCACGCTTTAGTTTCAGTTATTTTCATTTCAGTCCCTGGTCTTGATATTGGGCACCACTTTCTGCATTTATCTTTTTGAATTTATTTTGTCTAGCAACCTGGACCTGCTTTCTGTTCATTTTAGTCTGACAGTCCAAACTCTGCATTTTATTTTATCTTGGCAGCCCGTGATAGTTGCATTTATTTGTTCCAGCATCCTGGACTCGTTTTAGGTTATTTTAGTTTAGCGATTCAAATTTTGCATTTCTTTCTTTGTTTTGCTCACAAGTTTTGAAAACTTTGAATTCTTGTGTTACCTTTTTACAGTTGTGTTTCGCATCCACAGTTCACCTATTTTTGAACAAAGTTTGACCTGATTCCCTTCATCGGGAATACGTAGACAGCTCATGAGGAGTTCGGTCACTTTTTTATATGTGTTCTCTAATCTTTAGTTACATCTCATCACATTTATACACTATGCATGATTAGATGTTTTATTTACAGCAATGTCTGTTTTCACATTTGGGTGATTCAAAATTTGATGTTGTCTACGTTTTTATTTGAAATCTCTACGAGATTCCTAACAAAGAGGGGCAAACTGTAGACACCAAATTTTGACATACAATTTATTTTCAAACATCGAGGGGCATGTTTGTATTTCTTGGGTAAAATTTTAATTTTTCAATAATTTGGGGGGCAAAATAGTAATTTTATCTGTAAATATTTTTTCATCAATTTTTAGAAATTTTAAATTCATATTTTTACTTTTAAGTGAATTTGTTAATTTCTTATGATTTTTTAGATTTAATTGGTATTCTTTTATATTTTTACTAGCACAAGAGTAAAATGGTAATTTCGCCTCGCGAACACCATTTTAGCTCATTTTTAATTCCTAATTCATTTTTCTAATTCCTTAAGCATGTTTCTAAATTTTTTTGATTTTTTCGAAGACGATTGCTATTTTTTCTGTGAATTTTCATTGCCCAAGGGCAAAATCGTCATTTTACAGTTTAAATTCATTTTTTGTTAATTTTGAGTCATAAATGCATTTTCTAGTGTTTTAAGCTTATTTTTAATTTTTGGTAATTTTTTGTGGCTAATAGCTATTTTTTGAGAATTTTCATTGTCTAATGGTAAAATCGTCATTTTACAGTTTAAATTCATTTTTTGTCAAATTTTGAGTCATAAAGGCATTTTCTAGTGTTTTAAGCTTACTTTTAATTTTTAGTAATTTTTTTAGGCTAATAGCTATTTCTTGTGTATTTTCGTTATCTAGGGGCAAAATCGTCATTTCACACCCCGAGCACGTTCTTATCAGCTTTAAGCTCTAGCTTTTATTTTTGAAATCTACTTTGAATTCTTTTTGAAAATTTTAGAGATTGTTGTCATTTCTTTGTATTAATTTTTAATTTTTGGGGTTAAAAATTTTTTTTAAAAATAAAATTAGTATTTTTATTACCGGTAGCGTTTTAGTTATTTTATAGCATTCTTGTTCAACAAGACAAGTGGCCTATAAATACCCCTTTAATCAACAAAAAAAAAAGAGGAGAAAAATTAGAAACCCTAAAAATACTTTTGATTTTATCCAAAAAAGATCAAACACATGCACAAATTCACCACAAAACACACACACTATAGGCCGTTCTTCATCAAAAGGGCTACTGTTCATCTTCATCAACCATCAATTCTACTGTTCATCACCAATTTCAAGATTCAAAAGGTAACCTGTTAAGCTCTTCTCTTTTATTTTTCATTATTATGATTCATTCTTCATTTTGATATAATCAAATTTCTAAGTTTATAATTTTGTTGATATGTTTCTTTTGGGTTTTTGTTTTCCTTAGTTCTTGTCTGTTTTCCTTTCTGTTTTTTTTAATCTTTGCTTTCTGATATTCTGGGTTTGAGATTCTCTTCTATCTTTTCTTCACCTTTGTTCACCTTTGTTCCTTGCCGTTATTCTTCCTCCTCTCATTTTCTTCCTCCAATGGCCAAATTTACAACCTAGAAAATCACCTATCGTTGCCTAATTTACCACCTCCACCTGTCTTCCAACCCCCTTTAAGCGATCGCTCTCTCTCTGTTTTCATCATCAAACCTAAAACTACTAGATTCCCAGTCCCTTGCCAAATCTATAAAAAATTAATCTACAAACAATCCCAAAATTACAATTACAGCATAGCAACCCCTAGTCACCCAAATTCACCCCCACCCACTGATGAACCAAGCAACACAAACGAACCCAAAACTCCCACCACCAGCAACCTAACTCCCACAACCTGCAGAAACAGAGCAGTCCCAAATAGCCAGATAAACGTCATCCAGAATAGCCTCTAAATCATATCAAAATTGTCACCAATAGATCCTAAAAACAGCCCAAGTCTACCCAAATCCCCTTCCAATCGCCGCCAATTTCAGTCACTATGTCTCCCCATTCACTGTCATTACCACCACACCACCATCACAGAAAACCTGTAGGGAAATCAGTAACACACAAGCCTTCAAAAAACCACTCAAAACAATCTTCCAAATCACCTACCTGCAAAAGAAAGAACAACAAAACAATAGCACACAAGCTGCCCCAATACAACTCCACCACCGAAGCTTTATTATCTCAAGCCAACCATTGGTCCCCCCTTCAGCCCCATTGTTCACCCTCGTAACTCCCTCCCCTGCCAAATCAAACCAGCACCACCACAATAGACCCACACTCGCCTTCCCCATCTCACCAGACCCACCATCACCGCAATTGTAACCCATTACCATAGCAATCAAAATACTACAGTAAGCTCCACCATGACAACCTACAAAAGAAACAGCAACATACACACAAAATTTCCCCACCTCCCCTGCCTTCTCACACAATTCCGCCCATCAGCACCATAGTCAATCATCAAAGCAACTCCAATCTCTCACCCACACAATTAAACCGTCATTGACAGATAGAGAGAGAGAGAGAGGGGAGACTGAGACAGAATTGAGAGGAGGGCCGAAGAAGTAGAGAGAGAACGAGAGAGGGAGATCGACGGGAAGAATCAGGGAGCCAGTGAGAGGACGAGAGAGACTGAGAACAGCTGGGGGAGAAAGAAGGAAGATTAGAGAGAAAATAGACAGAAAGAGAGAATAAGAAAGACCAGAGAGGGAAGAGAGAACAAGAGAAAGCAGAAAGAAGAGAGAGGTGAAGAAGTGAGAGTGGGATCAGAGAAAGGAGAGATTTGGTGAAAGAACCAGAAACAAACCAGAGAAAGAGAGTGAGAAAAATAGAGAGAGAACAAAGGGGGGTGGAGGAGCAATTGAACGAATGAGAAGAGAGAACAGAGAAGAAATCAAAGAAAAAGAAAGAAGCAAGAGCATTCGGCGAGAAAGAAACAGAACAGAAAAGAAGAGAGAGAGAGAGAGAGAAACGCAGACAGAAGAGAAGCTGGGGAGGAGAAAACTAAATGGGTTATTTTTTGGTTCATTCGGATATTAACCTTAATTATTTAATTGAGTTATTCCTTTCTAGCATTTGCTTAATCAACTTTTTGTTTCTTTCTTTTGTTATTTACTATTTCTAGTTTGATTAAAGTTGGTTGCTGGTTGGTGTTTGATTTAGCTAATTAAGTTAATTGTGTTAGCTGGTTTAGTTTCAATCTTAATCTAGTTTGTGATTTTGTTCCATTGTTTTTAAAAGTAAATAATATTTGCATCATGGCTCTTTAGATTTTTAAATGATTTTAATTTCTACATTTTCAGTCCTTGATAATTTTTTATTGATCCTTCCCTCTCAATTTAATCTTCAATTAATTGCAATTCGCCCCACCCTTGCTAAAATTTATTGTTTGCCCAATTCACTTTAATTTTGCATTTTCTCCTTAGATTTGTGAGTTTTTTCCATTTTTACCCTTTAATTAGTTGGAAGTTATAATTTTACCCTTAAGCCCCTTAGAATTACATTGTTTGCTTCTAGTCTTTTCAGTTTCATGGAAATTGCATTTGCACCCCTTCAATTTGTTAGAATTTACTTTTTTTATGCTTTACTTATATTATATTGCAATACCTTGACGCGTTTATTTGTGTTTTTAAGCATTAGTACCGGTTCTTCAGGAAAAAGGTATTTTCGTTAGTTTTTAATTACTTCTTTATATGCTACAATGTGCCCTTATGTGATTTTTATGCATCTTTTTATATATTTCTTATTTTACAATGCTTTTACGTATATATGGGCTTTATGCTATTTAATTTTCAAATCTTATTATTTTGATAAAAGTGTAGTATTTGTGTATTTAGCTAGTCAATGTAATAGGTAGGTTACATTTATATTTTTTGCAAATATTTATATTTAGATAGGGAGTGTAATAGATAGGTCGTTTTACCTTTTTCCCCTTAAAAATTGTAGCTAAATTCTCCGATGTAATAGTTAGGGCTTATTTGCTTTTGCATGCTTATATGCTTATATGTTTTATCGCTTTCCTTAGGATTTTGCATCTAGAATATTATGCTTACGTGTTATGTGCTCCTACTTGATTTTACATGTGTTTATATGTCTAATTTGCTTTTAATTCACGCTTTACCATTTAATTCATGTTTTATGTTATTCCGTCACCACACTAGTCCAACGCTAGTTGTGGCTTCATCGTTTCCAGCTAGTCCAACGCTGGTGGGATTTTTTAGAACGGGCTAGTCCAATGCTAGACCCTTAGGGCATTTTAGTGTTAGGTGCACTCCTGTGCATTTTTACATCTCACTTCACACATTTTTAGTTTTCTTTCCATTTTGCATAATTTTTATTATTATCATTACTATTATTTATTTATTTATTTCATTTTTGACAAAAAATTCAGAGCATGGCATTTAGGTGATATTTCACTTAGAAATTAGGTCATTTTGTGTGATCCGACTAGAAATAGTCGCATACTCACATGGGAAGTGGTGGCGTACATGCTGTTTCCCCCTTCGTGAGTAGGAACATTCAATCACGAATTATTAATTCTCCCGTACCCATCATGTTGCATACCCACCTTCTTTCTTCACTTATTGTATCTTATTATTTTCTTTTCTTTTTGCATCGCATTTTGTATAGACACTCGTGACTCCCTCGAAGTTTCAACTCGGGTTTTGCAATTAATGCGATAATCCCGATTAAGCTTCGACGGGACATTCCGACCCTCTCGATACCCACATTTAGACTTAGGATTTGCATTTATTTAGATACATCCGAAACGCGATAGAATTGGGGTTAATTTAGGAAAATTTTAATTAAACCTCGCAACTAACCTCGGCTAGGTGGAAAGGGTGCCTTAGGCGCAAGCCTTTGCCTTCCCTTTCTTCAAATGTGACTCTCGGACCTTTTTCTCTCGTTTTTCGTAGACCGGAGTCAAAAAAGGGTTTTAAATATTTTTTCTAAAATTTTACTTTCATTTTTTTAAACGATTTTTTTGGGTGACTTGGTACACCCAAACTCAGTACCAAGTGGCGACTCCACGTTTCAAAATAAAACCCTTTTTCAAAATTAGTTGGCCAAAACTGTCGCACTTTTTAGTCCCGGCCTTATTTTCTTTTAAAATACCATTTTCTACTAAACAACACTTTTTTACTAAAACATGATTTTTTCTCACACACACACGGTTTTTCCAAAACTCTATCTTTTCAAAAAGGGTCACCAGACCGGACTGTCTTTTCGGGATGCGACAGTCAACGACCCCACTGGTACCTTTTACTTACGATTTTTTAGGATGCGACAGCTAGCAATTAGACAATAAATTTGTCATTTGGACGTTCGCACTTTATTTGTGTGGCATCCGTATCTAGGTTCGCGCCTTGTTCACATGCATTTTGTGCAACCTCGTTCCAATACTTACTAGACATGTGTCTATATGTGCATCCGCGTTGAGTCGACATTAAGTCCGTATCAAAGTCTGTATGCTTTATGACCAGATCCAGCATCCGCACGGTTATTTTCTTATAGTTTATTGAAATCTTTGATTCTTGTTTTACACAATTAACCTTGCTGTAAAAATAACTCAAATGGATCATTAATGTGCTTCATCATTGTTTGTTAATCATCAAAATTAAATGATTTTAGACCATACGCTCTTCAATCTTCCTCTTTTTGATGATGACAAATTAAATGATGAGATGTGGGGATAAAGTAATCATGAAAAATTAAATGAACAAAATAGACAGTTGTAAGCTCATCATTTTACATGTTGCTCTCCTTTTTGGCATCATCAAAACTATATCTGTGAGGTATTGTTTATTATGGATATGGCTCCCTTAAATTAGGGACATCTATCTTAACCATTATAAATCAAACCAATAGAGCCAAGTCATACAAGATAATACTTAAAAATGGAAAACATGCAAGTAAATCCGCACAAAATTTTTATAAAATTTAAAAACATGATATTGAAATCCATTGATATTTCAAAATACAAATTTGATCAACACATGCCTCTTGATGGATAAATTTACTTAAGAAAATGCTTTTAAGATAAATAACCCAACTTGATCCGTACATTTGAGATCATCCGTAACGCGAGTGATTATGCCTGGGGAGCTGTTCTGGGTCCAAAGATTGAAGGAGCATTTCATGCAGTTTACTAGGATTGTTCAATGGGGCTGGGCCAGCCCGAACTCGGCTCGCAAAAAAAACAAGTGAGCCTAACTCTTGATCGGGCCGTGCTAAGCTTGGGCCTAAATATTAGGCCCAAAATATTTTTGAGTCGAGCTTGGGCCTCAATAGGCTCAACCCGTATAAGGCCCGGCTCATAAAACACACACACACACACACACACACACACACACACATATATATATATAAACCTAAATATAAATTACATACACACACATATATATAATATGAAATTATGTATAATATATTAACTAAATCCTTAATATATCTCCTAATATATATATATATATATATATATAATAACCCAAATATAAAATTAGACCACACATATATAATATAAAATTATATATAATATATTAACTAAATTCCCTAATATTTTCTCTCTCCTCAAACAACTCTATCGCCGGCCAAATTCCTAATTTTCTCCCTCCCTCCTCAAACAACCCCGTCGCCACCCAAATCCCTAAATTTTCCTCCCCTCTCAAACAACTTCATTGACTTTCTTCCTTCCCTAAATTTGAGGATTGCTCAGCATAATTCGCCTAAGTACACACTTCAATTAGCTAGATTTGCGTTGAGTGTTGCAACTAGTCTACTTGGGGCTTGTGCAGCCGGTTAGAGCATGAGAAGTTCTTGCTTTTAAGATTTTTCAGACAGTCTATTATGTGGTTGTTGTGTGCTAAAAGTAGATGCTTAACAAAAGTAAGGAACTATAATTCTAATGTAATTCTAATGCTTACAATGGAATTATTATGATCTCATTGTAAGCAATCGTCTCTCAAGAGTTTCAATCAAATGAGTAGTTATTGATTATGTGCAAAGTAACTGAAATTTGTACAATTAATGACATATTATTTTTTATTATTGGGAACAAAATTAAAGGAAAACTTGTGGTTTTGTATTGTGTTGGAGTTATTGAATTGTAGAAGTATCTCAATAGATTTAGGCTCGTGAGCTTAACCTCACAACCCGAATATTTTGTGAGCTGAGCTTGAGCTTCACATTTACAAACCCGAATCTCATAACCCGAAGCTCATAACCCGATTTATTATGTAAGCTGAGCCTGAACTTGTTAAAACCCGGCTCATACGGCCCGATTGACAGGCCTACAGTGTACTATGCATATTGCTGACTCTAAATGAGACTCAATGAAACTACTCCAGCACCAAAAAAAAAAAAAAACAAAGAACTTTTGGCGGCAATTTTTTACTTTAGAAAAGTTCCGATCTTATTTGTTGGATACTAAAGTCATTGTTTGATCTAATCATGCAGCACTTTATTATCTAATAGCGAAAAGGCTAAACCAAAGCCAATAAGATGGATACTCTTTCCAAGTGAAATCGACTTGAAGATCAAAAGTAGAGGCGGAATAGAGAACTGCATAGCAGACCACTTAAGCAAGTTGGTGCACGTTGATGAGGAGCTAGATTTGAGAAAAAGTTTTTCTGATGAGCAATTGTTCTCTACAAAAGTAAAACACTGTGGCATGCACATATTGTTAATAACTTAGTTACTAACAAATTTTCTTCTGAATTGTCTAAAGCACAGAGCTACAAGATCAAAAGTTATGCCACGTATTATGTGTGGGTTGACCCATACCACTAGATTTACTGTGCAAACCAAGTCATAAGGAAGTGTGTTCTTGATAATAAGACGCTTTCTATACTCACTTTCTATCATTCATATGCTTGTGGGGGTCACGTCCAAAAGTACAACAAGGACGGTATTAGAATGTGGTGTCTATTAGCTGTCATTATTTTGAGACTCGTATTCTTTTTGTAAGTCTTGTGATCGTTGTTAAAAGACAGGGAATATAAGCCAGAAGAACGAAATGCCACAAACACTTTTATTATTTTGTGAAATCTTTTACATGTGAGGTATTGATTTCATGGGTTCATTTTTTGCATCCTTTGGTTACGTTTATATTTTATTAGCTGTTAATTATGTCTCAAAATGGTAGAAGCTAAAGCCATTTGAACTGATGATTCCAAGGTGATTGCAGATTTTCTAAAGTCTAACATATTTTCTAGATTTGGGATTCCAAGGGTTTTGATAATGATCAAAGCGCTCAATTTTGCCACCAGATTGTAGAGACATTGTTGAAGAGATATTCTGTTACTCACAAGGTGTCTACTACTTATCATCTACAGACTAGTGGACAAGCAAAAGTGTCGAATAGAGAGATAGAGTACATCATTCAGAAGACAGTTAAACCAAGCAAAAAAAAACTAGTTTGCATTTGGATGATAGTGGATTACAAAATAGCATACAAGAAACCTATCGGTATGTCACTTTACAGGCTGATACTTAAAAGGCCTTGTCATTTTTCGACAGAGTCAGAGAGCATAAGGCATATTATGCTATCAAGGAATTTAACATGAAGATAAATGAAAATGGAGAGCACAGAGAGTTGCAACTGTAAGAGGGAAAAAATTCATAACAATACCTACGAGAATGCTAGAATCTACAAAGGACGAAAGCTTTTCGTGATTGGGTTATATCTAGGAAGGAGTTTTATATTGGTCAAAAAGTTCTTTTATATCAGGCTAGGGTTCATCTATATTCTAGTAAGTTGCATTCTCGTTGAATTGGGCCTTTCATTCTTACTCATTTTTTTCCTTATGGTGCAGTGGAAATTCAACATATAGCGACTTCCAAAGTATTTAAAGTCAATGGCCATGGGCTCAAGCATTTCTATGAGGGATTTGAAAGAAAGACGGTGGAAGCAATGAGCGAATTATAGTATTTGAAGAAGATGCTTTGAGTCGAGCCAACGACCCTAAACAAAAGCACTTTCACTCCATACTTTGTCTTTTAATTTTGTGTTTGTTAGTTTGTCTTTCTCCTCTGTATTCGATTTTTACATTGGACAATGTAAATTTTGAGTATGGGGGAGGGGCTTTATCCCGTACTAAAGAAAAAATTACATTAACTAGACTCACGAAATTATTATTATAAATATTAAACTGAACAATTTTATGATTAAACTCCATAGAGTGTATACCACATTGAACATCAATTTTAGTTTTAGATATTTTCATGTATGATCTTCCTAACAAAATTAGAGATGTATGATCATCATCCTCCATATATAGAACACAAAAGTCAGTAGAAAAAACCAAATCACTTTTCAGCCAATTGAATTATAACACTAATCTTTTTCAAAGGCCTAAGTTTTAATAAGGCATAACATTAATAGATGCTTCTAAATCTAACATAATCTTTGCAATTTTGGTGTCACCCATCATTCAAGAGATAGTTAAAAATGCCATAAAAAATGCCAGGATCTTTACACTTTGCAGGTAAATTTTTCTGAATTATTGCAGACACACTTCTACCTATTTCTATTTTTTCATGCTTTTCCATTTTGTGGTTCTTTCTTGCAACAAATACTTCTTCCAAAAATTTAGCATATCGAGCCTCTCTTTGCATAGCTTTAGAAATTAGATTATTTTCCTCACCGTCTCTAAAAGTCTCATATAAATCAATATTACAGTCATACTTCACCTCTAAAGCGTGAGGAAAAGGAGGTATGTGCTGATAATCATAAAGATCAAGTAACAAACCTTCAGGTTCCCTACTTCCTTCCCATCTTTGCAATCGTCCCTCTCATCTTCCTCTTTAGTCTCAACTACCTCTTTTTCTTCTTTTGATGGTATAAAGGACATCTTTTTAGGCATCTTAATCTCTTCAACACTTCTCAGACTGATATCAATCACATTCTCTTTCGGATTGACAGTCGCTTTGGAAGTTAGTTTCCTTGAATTCAATTGTGCCTCCAAAAGATTGATTGCAGTTGCCGTTTGGCCCATTTGATTCTCCAAATTCTAAAAGATCCATGCAGGTGACTTGGAGAATAGATGAAGTTATTCGCCAAATGATGAGAAAGATTGCAAAATGTACATTCAACTTTAACCATAATTTCAGAGAAAGTAATCAACTTGCAGATATTTTGACAAATTTCGAATGCAATTTAGAATGTAAGGATCAAAATACTTGATCGCCTATACAAAGTTTGGTGGAGGTGTTCTAAGGGTGGACAGTTATGCATTGTACATATGTTAAAATTTCCATCTGATGTAAATGATCAGAAACTTCAGGAGATATACATGTAACTTCCTCTTCGCTGTTCCGTTCACAAATGTCTACTGCATGAACTTGAGAAAGATGCTTGCATAGATGTTCAATTTGCCGGCATTCTCTCAATACTAAATGTTTTAGTCTTCTTTTTATTTTTTTAATCATTTTGATATTGTTAGTTCTTCTTCGTTGCTTTTTACAGTGTTGATGCTTCATGTTTCTAAATCTTGAGCTTACTGAATAGAATCGAGAGCTCAAGTATTGTAAAATTAACCCTATCAGATTATTTGTGATTCATATTTAAACCATGTTTTTCTCTACTAAATTCAAATCTTAATTAAAAATCTTTTCAGATGTGCCATCCAGATTTGAGCTACGTCGACACGACATGACGTGCAGCAAATTGCTGAGGCACACTTCGCAGTGAATATGGCCAAATGAGGCAGATTCATAATCAACTAAAATAAAACTTTTGTTAGTTGAACCAAAGAACTAACAAAAAAATTAAATTTTAAATATTTATAAAATTTGAAACAGTGGCTACTGTAAGATGTCTCATCGGATATTTTCCATCAAACACTTTATTGTTGCTTTACTCTGTATTCTAAAGGCATCTGAACCCTACCAGCGTAAATTTACTTTTGTTTGGGGATCAGAGCGGCCGATGTCTTATGTTTATATGGGACATGATTGTCTTCTTTATGTGATCGTCATTTGGATTCTTTTGTAAAAGGAATCGCTTCCATTTCAGGTAGTACATAAAACATATTATGATTATCATCATATCATATTTTGAATAAACTGTGTCATGTGGGATAATTTTTTGAGGGTTATCTTTCTTTTGTGTGTATAAAAGATTCGTAAGCTTGCAAAAGGACAACAGCGGATGTTATCGCTATATTTTTATTGGATGCAGTAGTAATATTTCTATAGCAACAATTGACGCACTAGCTTTGGTTGATAGTGAAATTGCGTACTAATTTGATTATTTTTATTGAATGCTGTAAGTAATTTTTCTATAGCAACAATTGATATGCTAGCTTTGGTTAACAGTGAAATTACGTATTAATTTGCTTACTAGAAAAGTCGTACTACTGGTTATCAAGGACCTGTCATAGCTTTAGGGATTGCATGTCTGATGACTCGGAATACTTTTTTCTCGAATATTTTCTCAAGAAAAAATTTTTTTTTTTATCGGGTGATCAACAAAGAATAAGTTTCTATTCAATTTTTGGTCTTTAGAATTCAACTCCAAGTGCTTTAGCCAGAATATGATTACTTTTTAGGAAACAATAAGACTAGTTTCCAATTTGGTTGGCCAAACAGAATTTATTGTTTGAAAATGATTGCCTGCGGGTGGAAAAGAAACTAAAAAAAAAATTATGAATCAAAAGTTGCACAAGATTCTAAACTGGTTAATAAGTGTAATTAGATGGTGTTTGTAGTTGAAAGGATATCTGCAAGACGAAAGGAAAGCACCTTCATTTTCCAGACACAATTGAGACTATTGGTGATATTGTTAGACCACTACCATAAAAAACAAAAAGGAAAAGGTGAATGTAAAGGACAAAAGGCCGTTGGCTCACTGCAAAAGGCAGTGGTAATAAACAAAATTAACTTCAGGAAAAGTTGAATGAATTAAAATAAGTTACTGTTAGGTGAAAAGGAAATATCAATTACATTTTCCTTTTATCAGAATAAGGGAAATTACAATACAATCCTAGCTTTAGTTATCCAATCAAGACAGCAGCCTCATCCTGAATTCTTCTTAATATCTTATTCACTGCTGCTGCAATTTCATCCACAGATGACAGTTTGCAGTCATCTTCTACCTGCAATCCAAATGCCAAATACTCTTATTATCCATTTTATTTTAACTTCTAGACCTAAGTTAGTAGCCCAAGTTCGATAATTTTGGCCATAAACAACTGTCTAAAAATGCTTAAATCAAGTTATTAGTAATCGAACCTTTAAAGTATTATTGTGCACTTGAATTTTCCTCACACAATCAATGTGAGATTTGGGGCCTTATATTCGTCTAAAATATCTGAAGAAGCATTTGACAGATATCTAAAATACTGACCTTCAGATTGACGGAATAGAAAACAATTTGATCAGCAGTCGTAACGTTGAGATGGAGGATAGTAAGCCGTAGGCTTTGTAGTCCTGAAACCATTTTCAACAGTAGCTTTGGCTTCTTTTTTGATCTTACTTTGAGGTTGGCGTGATTTTCCACCATTGTGACTTCAATATCAGCCGCTGCTAAACGGTTTCCATGAATTGAAGAAGGATCATTCATTAGATTCGTTATGGCAAAGGCATTTTCAGAGCTAGTCATGGTCGTTGAGTACTGTGGAAAGGTGAAAAACTCAGAAAAAGGAGAAGATGAAGATGCAGATAAAGACAATCCGGCTTCGTAGTTCTGATTCGTATGATTTTGACTGTCAAGAAATTGCAGTTGTTGCTCAAGTTCTTTAATATAATTAATCGCCCCACCAACTATTGATGCTTGATCACACTGGTTACAACAAAGGAAGAAGAGTGTTACTTTGTCATAAAATCAATTCAGAAAATGTTAATAACGCACGCAAAATGTGAAATTAGGAAAGACCTTTTGGACGTAGCCCTCAGGCATTAATCCACGGAGCACAGAAAGATACTCATTCATTTGTTTTCTGCGATTTCGTTCAACTGCAATGTGAGCCATTCTTTGCTTTTCAATTTCTTCCTGGTTCTTTTTAGGCCTTGACCCTCGTCTTCTTGATCTAGTACTTGATTTGGTGCTCGAGGAATCTAGCTGTGGAAACTCATCATCAGGGAATTCAGGGATACAAGTTTCCAGCTCATCAGTTGCTGGATTTGGAGCCCATTGCTCGGGTAGTGGAACAGTTAGAGACAGTGGGGAATTTTCTTCTGTATTCTCCTGAAGAAAGTCAAAAGAACTGTTCTCGAATTTCTCTGCTAGTTCAAAGTCGCAGCTCCAAATATTGCCACCACCTAAAAAGTTGTATAGATCTTTGATACCGTAGCCGAACATATCTTGTTGATAGACCACAGTTTCTAGTGCCATTCTCTCTGATCTTTCTACGAACTTAAATTTTGTACAATAAGCTAGGCAATGCTTCAGCAAAATAAAACAACTCTAGCACCTAATTTGGTTCTTCCTCAGATGATTGTAGAATTTAGAACTGCTTTTATAGGCACGAACTATAAGTCTCCCTGTTTTGCATGTGAAGGGTAAATATATTCTTTTATATCGCTAAAGCTTGGACTATTTATCTTCATTCTATTACCTGTAACTTATTTTCTGTTTGCCATCTTTCATTTAAAGCGCCTAAAAATTGCAGAATTTTTCTTTAACTTCGTTTCTAAGAAAATATATTATGTCATAATGTTGTCATTCATTCATCATACTATTTGGTTCATTCAACGGATTTTGACTGTATTAAATCGCGTATATATTTATGGACAGTTATTCAAAACTACAAATTGAGGTTGTAAATTGACACAACTTTATGATTGATAAGTATTTGACATTGGCATAGTTTCGAAAATTTGGGGTGAAAGATTAATTAAAAAATTAAGATAGCAAAGTATATCCGTGTAAAGTCCAAGCATTCCAAGATTCAAAAGATGCTTTTCCCACACTATTTTTAAAAAACGAATCATTTCCCAAATTCAACTTGTGGCTCTATTTGTTTGCACATGTTTTTTAGAAATATGTTTATAAAAACTTCAAACATATTTTTTAACTATCTTTTTATTTTATATACACGTCTAATAAAAAAAATTTCTAAAACTGCTACTGTTATATTTTTTTAAAAAACATTTCAAAAATCAACCATTCAAACAAATCGTTCACAACAACCTGAGCCACACAGGCTGTCATCATCAGTCTTATGACCAAAAAATGTGTAATGACCTATCCAAAGGGTTAGCCGAGCAGCTCTTCTAACAAGTTCTCCTTTTTCTTAGCATTGTAAAATTTGTTAACCCGTTTGTTGTCGCTTATGTTTCCACTTGTGTATCAGGAAACGAAAGAACAAAAATATTAAAAAAAAATTAAGTGCTAAATTTAG
>JAMWEH010001166.1:0-24392 GCA_024721245.1 Mitragyna speciosa | reverse complement strand
CCAATGGGCTGGGTCTTGTTGTTGAGGCCCAAAAGCCCGAAATCCCATTGTTTAATGAAACGAAGCCCAACTTGGAGTATGGTCGAACTTGGGCTTCTGCGACGTGGCGGTGGAGGAAAAAGCATTGTCTAAAAAGACAGTTGCTCCCAAAACCAATTTTAAATTAAAGCAGAATCCCCCCATCTTCTGTACGTGTCACATTTTTGCCAGGTGTAGTCCCTATAAAAATCTGAAAAATCTCTTTGGAAACGTGAAAAAATGGTTTTAAGCCAAGTGAGGTAAAAATTACGCTCGCCATTCACATCTCTCTCTGATGATAGCACTTGCTTTTTTTATTCCCTTTGAATTTTCAAGCTGATATGATTACTTTAACAAGTCTCCCAAGCTGTAAAGCTAGAAGAGAAAGAATTTAAAACTGAAAAAGTTTGTCTGGTTAAGTTGTCACTTTATTACTTTTGTAGTGACGACTGACCAATGAAGCAATAAGTGCAGCAAAAACAGTGGTGGAAAAGGAATAGCCCAGTATTTACATTTTCTTGCTGTAAATGAAGGATTTGCAGCACCACATTCGAGCGGTATTCTTACTTCACTCGATTGATAGTCATATTAAATAAAAAAAAAAGAAAGAGAGAAAGAAAGAAAAGCAAGTGCTTTGACCTATGCTACTCTTTCCTAATTATTTCTTTTGGTAATTGTCTCCAATGGGTTACGTGTCAATGTCTTGGAAAGATAGTTACAATTTAGATTATGGAGATCCATTAAAATTGTTTGGATGGTGGAGATTTTCTCTTTATACTAGTCTTTTTGAAGCCTATAATTAATCTTCAACCCAAAAAGACTTATGAGGATATGATACCAGCCCGTCTATAGTTGTTTTTTTTTTTTTTTTTTTTGGACAGTCTATAGTTGTTCAACTGGTCCATCTTTCAATCATAATATGACAAATTAACAAGGTTGAGGGAACTTTACCAATATGAAGATTAATTCAGTCCATTGAATATTTGAATTGAGCTCCATTAACATTTGATGGTCACTCCACCAGCACTAGAAACAAATCAATACTCAAGTCTGCACGAACAATAATGTTTCCACAATATGGAGTTGGTAACACTGCATTTTGGCTTCCAAGTTCCAACCTTTGATTTACAATTTTTTAACTGAAATGTTGCAATAATATTAGTCAGTGAGAAAGAGGCATAACCGGCTTCATTATCGTTCCCACTTAACAACCTTCAGAAGTCCTAACTCAGATCCGAACATCTCTCCAATCCAAACTTTGCTTCACCATCATTCACTTCCACTCTCTGCAAAATTGCAGCCTCTCAGCTGAAGGAAGGCATGGTAAGAAAACTGTCGCTACTCCAAGGAGACAAAGACACTGATCAAACGAACTCATCTTGCGGTTGGACGGTTGGACAACCAGATGAACCCTGCTGCTCCCCAACGCCAGCCAGTTGGCCTAAGCAGCCTTCGTAGCTCCATCACTTGGTTATTCGTTACTGTCCTAGTCATCTATGTTCTCTATTCATCAAAGCTCATATTCAACAAAAATCAGCTCGATTGTCCCCTGCCAACTTCGGATGTCTCGACCAAAGAAAATGTTGAAAATAGCCCTCCTCCACTTGTTGTGAACACATCTACAATCGGCGATAATCGAGATCAAGAACCCGTGGAATCTAATAAGACGCCTGCAAGCTTGGTCTTTCATGATGATATTGAGCTCAAACATATTGTTTTTGGGATTGCTGCCTCGTCTAATTTGTGGGATAAGAGGAAGGAGTACATAAAATTGTGGTGGAGGCCAGGGGAGACAAGAGGGGTAGTTTGGTTAGATAAAGGAGTGAAAACTAACAGAAATGAGAGGTTACCAGAGATAAGTATTTCTGGTAATACTTCACAATTTGAGTACACGAATCGCCAGGGGAGGAGATCAGCATTGAGGATTTCAAGGGTGGTCTCTGAGACATTGAGGCTGGGGATGAAAGATGTGAGGTGGTTTGTGATGGGAGATGATGACACTGTTTTTATTGTTGAAAATGTCCTGAGAGTGCTTTCCAAGTATGATCACAATCAGTATTATTACATTGGCAGCTCGTCAGAGAGCCATATTCAGAACATATTTTTCTCTTATGGCATGGCTTATGGTGGGGGTGGTTTCGCCATAAGCTATCCATTGGCGGTAGAATTAGAGAAGATGCAGGATCGATGCATTCAAAGATACCCTGGGCTATATGGCAGTGATGATAGGATGCAGGCTTGCATGTCTGAGCTAGGTGTGCCACTTACTAGGGAAATTGGCTTTCATCAGGTAAGCAATAAACGAACTTCTTGGACTAAGGTGACCAAGCTCTTAAAATTCGAGTTAGTTGATTCTAGCATTCAAGAAACGATTATTTGTAGCTTTGCTTCTGTTTTAATCAGAAATGCCATTGGTATCCTTAGTTCCATATTTGTAGTTTTCGTAATAATTTTTGAGACTCTTTTCCACTTCCGCATTATAAATCCAATAGGAGATTCATAGTTTCAAGGTAGGTCTAGATAGTGCGATAAATTTTATGTGCTGTTTTGTGATAATGCAGTATGATGTGTATGGAAACCTACTAGGACTTTTGGGAGCACATCCGGTAACTCCACTGGTGTCACTTCACCACCTTGATGTGGTGGATCCCATATTTCCACAATTGAACAGAGTTGAAAGCCTTAAACGCCTGTTTGAATCGGTTAAGCAAGACTCGGCGAGCATAATACAACAGTCCATCTGCTATGATAAGAATAGGCATTGGTCCATTTCTGTGTCATGGGGCTATGTTGTTCAGATCATCAGGGGAGTCATCTCTCCCAGAGAGTTAGAGATGCCCACCCGAACATTTCTTAACTGGTATAAGCGAGCTGATTACACAGCTTATGCATTCAACACTAGGCCTGTGACCAAACATCCATGCCAGAAGCCCTTCTTATATTATATGAGCTCAACAAAATATGATGAAGGAAGGAAGCAAATAATTGGGGTGTATACTCGTCATAAAGAGTCCTACCCATATTGCCGGTGGACAATGGACTCACCTGAAAAAATCAATTCCATTGTTGTCTTGAAACAGCCAGATAGCAACCGTTGGGAGAAGGTACATATGGAGCTTGTAAATGCCGCTTACATTTTGTGGTTTATATAATTTTGTGATACTCAGACTACTGATATTAGTTGTGATTTGCTGATTCTGTTATAAATGCCTGTAAACAAATTTTACTTTTCTGTTTTCATGCAAATAGTTTAGGAGATATCCCAATTTAGGAGCATAATTTCTAGCGAGTGGCAAATCGCAATCAAGTACTGCCATTTAATACTAAGTAATCCCTGTGTTCATCATAAGTATGCTTACAAGACATACATGCCACTTAACAATGCACTTGCTTATGGTAGCATGAATCCTTTGCTAAACAGTATGATATGGTATGACAATTTCTTTGATAAACATTATGCTATGGTATGACAACACTGTAACAGAACATTTTTGAGCCGTGTTGCAGGTGTAATATTAGGCCTGCCTTCTCTCATTAGCTTGGGGTGTGTAATTATCTACTACTTAACTTATCATTTATCTGGACTGGCACTAATTATAAGCATTCTATCTTGCAGTCACCAAGGAGAGACTGTTGTAGAATTTTGCCATCTAAAAGGAACACAAATATGTATATCTCTGTGGGGAAATGCAAAACAGGTGAGGTTAGTGAGTTGTAGCAGAAGCAGCAGGCAAGAAATTCAGCCAGTCATGTCTTCTTTTTTCCTTTGCCTTCAATGGTGTAAAGGAAACAATTTTAGATTTCCATTCTAACCGAGCACAGAAGATTCAAATTTATTCTTTATGACAACAGAAAGCTCACAACAGCAACATTCAGAACAGAACTGATGCATAAAATGACTAGGCTAGAATCTAGGTAGTTATTTCTATGTAAATTTGACAAGGCAGACAATTGCAGCCCTTTTTCACAGCCGTTATCTTGAAACAGATCGAGTATTGAGACTTCCTAGTTTGGTAATTCTTGATTTATCAAGCAATGTGTGTCCAAGAGAAAACTGAAATATCTATTCCTAAAACATGACTTAAGCGGAGAACTTCATCAGTTCTTCAGTCAGTTGCCCCCGGTGGCTCTGCTGCAGTTTGGTTCTCCACTATCAGAGTGTACGAAGTTGAAGCATATGGTGGAGTGGCTGCTGCAGCCAAGAAGGCAAGTTCAACACGAGTTTCGTTCAGAGAGATAGACTTCTCCACCTTAGGGATCACAGTAACTCTTCCATCCTTGACATCCAGGTTCACTGAAAAAAGTTTTAACAGATCAAACAATTAGGAGCAATGATTGATGTAAAGTGCAGCTGGACTCTATCTGTTGATTAACATTGAAATGAACGTCATAACAAAGAATAAGGATAACAGAAGAATGGGGAAAATCATTTGTCTCTCTAGCATTTATTGGTTATTATTGCTATTCCTTTTTCATTTCAAAACTCTGAATTTGACCGGACTATTTTCAATCTGTTCATTTCCCGACTCAAAATCAAAATCCATCCAAAATAACATGTGGCACATAGTCATGGAAATATTTCAATTTATCTCCCATCTAATGATTCTATTGAGCAAAATTTAGAACAGATGAATCAAAAACTTGTTAGTTATGTTGTAGCAATCACAAGGAAAAGACAGAGAAACGAAATCAGAACAAAAGCAATAACAAAGAAAAAAGCAAAGAGAAAGAAAATGAAGAGGGAAGGAAAAACTGCTAAAACAGATAAAAATTTTCACTGAAGTAGCTTTACAAGATTGATCCCAATATAGCCGTGATGCCCATGATCCCAAATAAATTCATATCCAGTGAATAAACTCAATAAGCCAAAAACTTCAGAGGTTTGTTAATTCTTTACATGCATTGTTAGATCAAAGAGATGCTTCCTTTCTTAAATATATACAACTAATCCAGTTATATACTATCACCAACATTCTTGATCAGAGTGTATAAATAAAGAAAACAGGTTCTGATAATCCAATTCTTGAAAGATGTAATTATGCATTTAAAAATCTTGATATTTTCATTAGAGAAGAAAAAAAAGTACTAATGTATTACATTATATCGTCAGTCAAAAAATTAGGAGTAAAACCGATTCATTCACCATGATACAAGAGCAACTTCATACACAAGACCACTCTGATAAAGATAATTCACATGGAAGCTGATATCCAATAATGAGTTCTTGCACTTAATAACCACCACAAAACAATGAAATCCATAAAATCCAACAAGCTTCTATTAGAGGCAAAAATCCATGAAAAGCCAGAAGAATAAAGAAACCATTTAAATCTCAAGCAAGCTTTTGTTGCTTTTGTTTTCTTTCACTTGAAAAATGGATTTGACTGAACTATATATCATCATTCAACAGTTAATCCAATACAAAAGAGAAAAAGGAAAAAAAAAAATCCTAAGTTCCAACTAATGTTGATTACATAGTCATGGAACTACTGCAATTTGTCTTCACTTTTGTGATTTTTTATGAAAAAAACGCAACTGATAAACCAAAAAACCCAGCGACATCAACAGATCAGGGAAAAGAAAAGGAAGAAAATGAAGCAAGAAAAACAAATAGCATACGGGAAATGTCATCTCCCAAGCCAGTTTCAGAAAATTGATTTCAGTAAAGCTCTGACCCAACTAGATTCCATATTCAGTAGATAAACTCAACAAAGCAAGAACTTCGAAAGATCTGTAAATTCTTTGCCATATACAACTGGAGAGATACTTCTTCCTGTGAATCCTATACATTTAACACAGTTATACATAATCGCCAACATGATTTCTGATACTATTAAACAAGAAAACTCAAATTTCACAACAGAATCTAAAAACCCCATTGTTGTGTACAGATTTTTATTATTCTATCATCACTCAATCTATCTTCTTCTAAGAACCAAAATTAAATAGACAACTGAGTCATAAATCATAAACACGAAGAACTCTGATAAAAATATGTCATAGAACTGATAATTAATCAGTTTCTTGACATCACTAACCACAAAAAGCAAATCCAAAGGACAATGAACTACAGAAAGGATCCAAGAAAATCCCTTAATTATTAACCAAAATTAACTAAAAAACAAGAATCACCTTCATAAAGGACAAACAATAAATTAGTTCATTGGAACCATTAAACCCAAAAAATTCCGGAAACCCAATGGGAGCTACCGGAAAATCCAAGAAAAGCCCGTGAATTATTAACTGAAAGGAAAGGAAATTTTAGTAGGAAAATACATACCGGGATAAGAGAACCACCAGAGAATGAAGAGGCAAAGAAGGACAACAATAGGAATGATGTGAATGCAGTTGTTTGAAAGTATCCTTCTGTTATGGCGATTTGCTGCGGCTGCAGCTGGGGTCATAGAAATTGGAAGAGCACCACCAGCGGTGATTTTTCCACCAGCCCTTCTCGCCATTTTCAGATTATTGGTTTCTGCAGCAACTTTTTTTTTTTTTTTTTTGGTCAAGTTCCAACTTGCTTTACTACGGCTGTGTTTTCTTGAGGGTGTGTTAGTGTGTGTTTCTTGGGATGGAGATTCTTGTTAGTTAGTTATAGCGTGCGTTATTTGTTCAATTTAGTTGATTATGGCGGGAATGGTAGCACGTGCAAGGCACGTGTCAAGGCTAATACCAGCAAGTGTACTTAATTTAGAGGAAATTGACCACAATTCTTCCCAAAGTTTTGCCTAAATCTTGTCACAAACTGAAAGAAAGTATTAGATGTAAATTGTCCCATCAAAACTTTGCTACCATTATTTGTTCTTAATTTCAGATTAGTGTATAATTTCAGATTTAAGTGACATTCTAGCCATTTTCTTGTGAAGAGGATAACTTTTTTGAAATAGTTTTTATTGGTACTAGAGAATAGTTTGCTCAATTATTAGGATCTAGGTAAGGAAATTGCTTATATCGTGTATGGGTGTAAAGCAAGATAACCCAAAAGAAATGGGGAAATGGGGGAAATGGTGCTGGAAAATGAGCCCGAAAAGCATTAATGTTTGTGTCCAAGAGCAATGTGCAATTTTACATCTATAGTTCACCGTGTTTAATATTTATAGATTGATGAACGTAAAATTATCGAACATAATGGCTTTCCTACGGGTAGTCGATTTCCTTTTTAAAGGATTTTTTGCAGATCCCAGAGTATTGAGTTGCACTTGTGGCAAAAGCAAAGCTCCTTTGTTTTTATTATTATTGAATCTATTAGAACTTATCTCTTTTCCTTAGCATAATTTCTCACTGATGAAATCGACTTCGACAAGATGTTAGGATATTGGCATACTTTATTGTGGGGGAGTGGCAAGAGCTTCATAGTGCACGTACTTTTCAACCTTATATCGAGTAATTTCTTTGGTTAGTCTCCCTCTTCAGTTCTCTTGACTTCCCCAAAGCAAAAAATTTGCTCCACAACTTCACCTGTAAATTGAAAGTGTCACATAAATAGATTAATGTAATAATAATTATGTAACTCTCGTTTAAATCGTAAGGTCCGCAAGTAAAATCCTAAACCAAAATCAAAATTTTTTCCCCAAGCAACAACGTCCCCTTATATACAAGGTTGGTATAACCCGAGAATTCTAAGGTTTTCTGTTCACACTGACCTTTCTTCACCTAGAAGCATCATGACTGTACTAGAAGCATAGAAGAAGCTCCTATTTTTTTGCAGGAATCTACAAGAATTTTAAATCTGATCACACTTCTACCGAGGTGGTAGGCTTTTGGGCTTTGATTGGTCCTCACAATAGGAGGTTATAACAACTTTCACAAAGCACTTAATGGATCTAGAAGAATATCCATCATTAGCTCCATCAGTCTGCCCTCCAAGATATCCAAACAACAACCGCAGAAGATAGTTAATTATCCAATTTGCACTCGATCTGGACAATCTAATTCAAATCTTGAAATTTATTTTAACAAATTTTCAAACGGGCAACCCGATCACCAACACTATCACATCCATATCGGGCCACAACGTGAGGACGACAATAATTGCAAGGCATTTACCCCTTGAACAATAGGCCCCAGATGCGTCCACACTGGAAAGTTGGGACTACTTACATGTCATGACTTCTGTGGCTGACATCTAAACCAGAAAAGATGGTTACAAGATTATGGAAGGATAATCTGCTGACACAGGATTAAAAAGGTGCGTCCCATTTACAAACTGTTCACACAAAAGCATCATTCTTCCAACTAACCAAAACAATCTACTATCTTATTTAACTTCAATTTTTCTCTTTTTGAATACGAGCAGATATCGCATGTACCCCGGCGTGGAGCCAAATATAAATATATAAGGCTGATGCTAAAAGGGTGGATTTCTGTTTTTTTACCGGACTTTATATAGCATGGCAGCACCAGTTATCATGTCAAGCACAATGACAAAAATCATGAACAGGTATGTGTTTTTGGTAATGCGGCAAAATGTAGCACGATGTGTGTCCCTAAGCCAGGTTCTCTCATGATTGTCGCAAGTGATGGTTCCCGCTAGAGGTGTCTATTCATCATCTTTTCTAGGTTTATGAGAAGAGCAGCTCTTTTAGGAATTATGGACAGGATGTCCATTGGGATCGTAATTTTGGGAGGCAAGGTAATTCAAAGCCATGACAACATCAGTTGTTGCGGGTCGCAAGTTATGATCCTCCTGGACACACATTGCAGCAATTGCAAGAGCTTGATACAAGCCTCTCATGGGATATTGACCTTCCAGTGAAGGATCAACCATCTGAGGGAATTTTCTCCTGTCTCTGAACAAGGGCCGTGCCTGCAATTAGAAAAGAAAATTGCAAATATTAGCCCCAGGGAATATATGGTCCAAGGCATACATCTAATTCACACACTACACTAGTTGTTCTCAAATAGAATTTTCAAGAGAATAACATAACTCGTCAATTACAAATGCATACAGATTTTTTTTTCAGTATTGTGACATTTGCATATGTGCATGTCATGCACATATTTGTACGCCTTCCAAACAACAGATACATGAATCGTTAAGATCTCTACACTATAGATCATGAATACGATATGAGAAAAGAGAGATAAATCCCTCCCTCCTCCCCCTCTCTACATGGGTGCGCGCATGCGCGTGCCATGTGTATGTTTGTGTCAGCATATATTTAATGTAGCCAGAAACTTATTTACCAAGTTTATGCATCCATCACTTTAGGCAAAGATGCCCAGTTAAATATCCAAAAGGCCTATCATTTGGCCAGGTAGTTAAGTTTAATACCTGACTTCATTAATTTAATTATGGAAAACTGTCATGCACCATGACTTTTCATTGCCACTAACCTGTTGCACATAGCTTTCAAGAAGGAAAAAACTATATAATATTCAAGAAAATATGTTGATTTGAAATTTTCTGAACTGAAGCACTCAAAATACAGTGGGGTATAGGATGAACCAGTACCTCTAGAAATAACTGTTCAGAATACAGTGAAACACTTAAAGACACAAAATTACCCAGAATAATTGCTCAGAATTCAGATTATGAAATAAATTCCTATTTGGTTCTTGGAAAACTCGTGACAACATATTTGTTATATCCGGCAAATAGATCCCAGTGAAGGTAGTAATGGAAGAATTCAATAGATTATCATATATCAGATACATCCACAAGAATTTTTTATCAAAGATTCAGTCCCACTCTACTAACTTCAAATCAGCAGGATGTTGATACCTCTTTGACATATCTCATGTAGTTTCTATGTTCAAAAAAATTAAAAAGAATAAAAATAAAAAGAACACAGATACAAACCACGTACAGATTCTAATAAATTTCTGGACAATGTCAAGCATGTGAGTGCATCAAACTGACATCTAGTCTTTCAAATTATGAAGGATTAGTAATTAAAGTTCGAAAATGACAAAAAGTTATAAACCATATATGAAGATTCTCAGAGAACTGTTAGCATAACCTAAGGATCCTGACTGAGAACCTGAAGCCCATACACCTTTCCTACAATCTACATGTGCTAGGACTAAAATAATGCCGTTGAAGCAAGATGCCAAAATGTCATCAGTGTAACTAAGTTCTGGCGGTAATGAAAATAACAACCCAACCCATGCTCTACACTCTTAAAAATACAAAAAGAAAGGGATTACTGGTCACAAATACCACTCCATCCTAAAGAAAATCAGAAAGGTAAGCAAGAGCATAACAAGGAAGGATATTTACAAACAGAGCACTTCATAAACTCGTATTTGGCTCCCATTCTCCAATCAAAAAAGTTATTGAAGTAGAAAAGCAACTTTGGATGGTGTAAATGGTGAAAACATCACAATCTTATTAACAGCAGCCCAATTGTAGATTATGATTCTTAACATGCCTCCAAAATCTTAAAACAAAAGCAAGGATATCTAGTCAGAAGCGTAATAAAGCTGCTTCACATTAAGCAAAATTAACAGTCACTGTTGCTTTCAGTCCCTGTTGACACATAAGAATCCCATTTCATTTTCAACCAAGATAAAAACCAACATGCAAGAGAAAGAGACACGGCTAAATTACCCATGTCACCAAATTTTGCTCCGCAGCAGATCTTGTATTGTCAATTGCTTTCCTGCCAGTGATGATCTCCAGAAGAACAACGCCAAAGCTATACATATCAGATTTGAATGATAGTTGACCAGTCATTGCATATTTTGGATCACAATACCCATAGGTACCCATCACCCTGGTGGAAACATGACTTTTATCTCCAGAAGGGCCAACTTTGGCCAATCCAAAATCAGGATAGCTTGGGATGATAACCCTCCCCAAGCAGAATGTTAGAGCACTTTAAATCTCGATATATGACAGGAGGCTTCATCTTGTCATGCAAATACTCTAAGCCTCGAGCCGCACCAGCTGCAATCTTCATTCTTGTGTTCCAATCAAGTTTTTTTTTATTGGACGGACGACCTATAAGAGTTACATAAATAAGCTGATGTGCATTGAGAATAACTAGAAATGAAACAAGATACAGTGGCACATTAACAAGATGGAAAATTCCAACGAAGGGAATGAACTAAAAATACATAGGCAAAACAAATCATTTAAGATTTGACGAAATAAAACAAATTTAACCAAAAATAACAATAATAACTTCTCCACTACAACACTTACCATGTAAATGGTCTTCCAGTGAACCCAGCGGCATGTACTCATAGACTAATAGCCTCTGATCTCCCTCAGCACAACAACCAATTAACTTGACGAGATTAGGGTGATCAGCTAAACTTAAGAATAAGGCTTCAACCATAAATTCCCTAATCCCTTGACATCCATGAGGATTAAGCTGCTTAATGGCCACAATCTATAGTGGGAAAGAAAAACTAAATTTAGATCTTCTGCCACATAGTACATAGTCCTAATTTAACAAACCATCTAAATTTAAAGATAGTTTAAGTAGTAAGAAACTTGTGAAATTGTAACTATTTAAAAGAAAAAGATAATAAAACTAACCTGACCAGTATCTACCAGACAACCTTTGTAAACTTTGCCAAAGCCTCCCTCCCCAAGAAAATTTTCTGGCTTGAAATTTTCTGTAGCAGATTCTAGTTCAGAATATCGAAATCCCCTAGACTTTGATTGATTACCATCTCCATCACCGAGAGACCTCTTACTAGCATCCACAGCCTCTGCAGCTGCAGAAGGATTATCTTTATTGATCTCCTTCTTCCCACCTTTATTTGGGCTCACTTTCAGTATGCCTAAACCACAAAACACAAGAATCACCAAAAAAACATGACTGTGATAGAGGCCCATGGGCGAACAAGGGAAAAAGACATAAAAGCGCACATGGGCAACATAGAGCCAAAATATGGATCCCCATATGATCCTCAGATAGGTAGTACTAAGAGATAACCATAATTATTACTAAAATTTAAAATCATACAAAGAACCGTCGAAAAGACAAAAATCATACGACAAAATTAAATAGTAACATCATCATTACAATAATGGTAATAGAAGAAAATCAAACTTCCCAGAAGACCATGGCAATAAACACACATTCATCGGCAATAAAGCAAATAACAATCACCATTCAAACCATCCATCGGCAATAAACAGTCAAAGAGCTAAACAAATTATGTTTGCAAAATTTATGATGGACTTGACACTACACCGTCAAGCATCCTGAATTCAAATCAAATGTAATTATATTTCTCAACTCAACATCACATACAAACACACATCAAGGTTCAAACTTTTCTCTATCCCTCCATGCATCATGAACCAAAACTCACAAAACAAACACAGAAAGAGAGAACCAGAGAATTTCTGACAGGCCCATCTGCTGCAAATTGGAAATCTTAAGGGGAAAAAATCATATAACATAAATAATCACACAAATTACAACAATCCCATCTCAAATCATCTAAAAGATCCCGTAAAAAAGGGAAAACAAAAGCCATGCAGGGAAAATCATCAGGTAGAGGAAGGCAAGGCTCCATTCAAGGAAAAAAAAAAAAAAAAAGGAGTCAGAAACCAAAAACCCATGTCAAATTCGATCCAAAAAACAAAAAAAAAAACAAATCTTTTCAAAAATTTCATCCCAAAAAAAAAAAAAAATCAATCAAGCCACAGAAAAAGCTCAAACCTGATGCGGGCTGCCTTTGTTCATCTCCTCTATAGTGATTGGTATTGATATTATTGTAATCCTTCCTTCTCTTCTCTGGCTTCTTGATTGATGATGACTCCCCTGAACATGGAAAACATCCCATGCTTTTTTTTTTCCTCCAAACTATATATTCTTTCTCCCTAATTAATTTATATCATCTATACATCTACTTATGAGAGTGTTTTCTGTGTTTGAAAATGTATATTTCCTTGAAAATAATTTCTCTCTCTCTCTTCTTTCTCCCTAAAAAGCAACGAATAAAACAGAGAACCAGAAACAGAAAGGAGAGTTACAAAACGAACGACTAAGTTTTGTAGGGAGAAACCACACGCATCCAGACAGAAAGATGGAGCGCTCAGCCTTAAAAGACTTTGATTGTTTTGTTATTATTTTTTTCTTAATTTTCTGATTTTTACCATATTTGACAATCTGGAGGTTTTTATCTCCTGCGACACACGTTTCCTAGGTCTGCCATAGAACTGCCATGTCATTCTCGTAGATTCTAATATTAAATTTATCAAGAGTTAATAGGGAAAGGGTAAGAAGTTGAAAGATTAGAGATGAGGTGTACAAAAGGGATCCAACCTTTTGTACAGCCTCATCAAACTTATCAATCCGGAACCTATCCTACAACTTTTCGACATGGGACAGAATTTTTTGATACTAGAGAGCAATTACTAAGCTGCTACTAAAAGCTAACTAACCCTCACTTAAGTGGATTCTAATATTAATTTTAACTAATACTAATATGGTGACTAAGAGATAAGAGAGAAATTTGCGGTCAATAACAGAGGGCTTTTCCGTTAGGATATTATATTACACAGAGAGTAGAATTTTTACTAATTATAATGGGGGTAGAGTTTTTACTAATTATAGTCCCTCGTGTTTACAACGATTGCTTTTGTTGTCTGTCAAATTTAGGCATGAAGCAGATCTGTCCAATGTCTATGGCATGTTTTTACTAAGGGTACCAAGGAGATAAGTCGTATGCTATGTGTTAAAATTTAGTTTAAATTTCTAATGACTTTGAAATTTATGTTAGGTTGATTATTCAATAAACTTTGAGTTAAAACAAGATTTTTATCGAATTGGGCTCAAGTATATTAGTTTTTTGATATATCAAATTGAATGTTTAGATTTTATTTTTATAGAATTGAGTTTGCCTCGAGCTTAAAAATTAATGAACATGATATTATATTAATATGTTGAATTGCTAATTCGAATAGATTCTTATCAAACTATATTCAAATTGTATATGCGGACGCTATTTTATTTTCTTCTTCTTACTTAAATATATTATACCATATTAGTTGTAGTTCCAACTTTCTTTCATTTTTCTGGCACAACATGTCACTTTTGCAAAAAGTTCATATAATTTTCAAGAGAAAAATGACAAAAGGTATCACTATGCTTTTTTCATCAAATACGCCATTTGATAAGGCATGATATTTTTTTAAAATTTTTTGTTTATTTGAACGGTAAAGTAAACCAATGAAACTTATTAATGGACATTATTCGAGGTCATCCACTAATATGCTTTCATTATTTACCTTCAATTTTATCATACATGATGTAATATGACATTGTGTATCAAACTAAGAGATGGATCAAAGATTGTTTAAGAATTTTTATGGTTACAAATTCAGTCGTTAATAAGAAACTTATCGTCTAATTGTATTCTCATATTTATTGTATTATTACATTCAATCACTTCTCTATTTAACTTCAAGCTTTCTATAAGGCTAAATACTTGGGTACCCTTCAACACGGCACAACGTGTTATCTGTATACTTCACAAATTATTATTATTATTATTATTTTGTTTAAGAGCTTAACTCAATAACTTCTGATTTTTATAAAAATTGATTTTAAAAAAATTAAAAATAATTTATTTATTATTTTAGATTAAAAAATAAAAAATATAGTAACAAAATAGTTAAGAATATCATAAAATAAATTTAAAAAAAATCAAAAATTAAAATCAAGTAAAAAAAAAAGTTATTGAAGAACATGCCCTAAATATGAAACAAGATTAACTTTTGGAAAGTTAGAGGGACCTTTGTAGTAATTCCCCGAAAAGTCAACTCCGTGAATCAGAGCCAGAAGGAGAAGCGGAACGTTTTGGAAGCTTACGTAGCTTAGCGAAGTTTTTACACGCAGCTGATATTACTACCGTTTATTACAATTTAACTGCTGTAACCAGTCGGTGAAAAGTCATGGTCAACTACAAATGACACAGGCCACCTTATGACCGTTGATCTGAGATTCCGTGAAGAGGCCTCCCTGATGCGCTTCGACAACGGTGCCTGTGACATGACGTGGAAGGAGCAGTGACATACACGTCTCCGAGGAAATAATTTGACTTTAAAACGCAAAACCATAAAATCGTTGACATTTGTATTTTAAGAGCATCTAATTAATGCATTGATTTTTTTTTCTCTCATAATTAAGGACTTAAAACTGTGTGGAAATAAAATTTTCATATGTTCGGAGAATTTTTAGAGCACTGGGGGCTGGAATATTCGCTTAGTGGGAATATCTCGAGCTTATATTGACTTTGTTTTGATGGTTATTTTTTTAAAAAAATATTATTATAACAACTTTAGACAAAACATAATAATATTCTATTATCCATTTGCTTATTAGAATTGTTTGTAATTATCAAGAATTGAATGGTTTTTTTCGAAAACAAGCTTCGTGATTTTTTTTACCTCCCCTTCTATTTAGTTCTGGATTTCTCTCTATCTCTCTCTTTTTTTTTTTATTTTCTTAGCTTAAAAGTTCTATGGAAAGTGGTTTTGTGGGTTTTTTAGTTGTATTTTTAGATTTATTAAATTAGTATTCATGGTTTAATATTTTATTCTAGATTTGTGTATTTATTAGTAAAAAAAAAAAGTGTTTTGAGTGCTAAGAAATGGAGAACTTCGGAATTGAGACTAATTTGAGGACCGCAGTGAATTGGTAAAAAGTTTTATTGCTAGAGAGAGAGAACACTCAGACTTGATTTTAGGAGAGAGGAACATGAAAAGGGGGCGGGGGGGGCAGGGGAGGGGGGAGAAGGAATGCAAGAGAAAGGAGAATTGGTGGCGAATTTGAAGCAGCACCAAGAATAGGAAATCAAGAGAGAGAAGTAAGACGGTAGAGGGTGGTTTCCCGGAGGAGCTTGATGTGGAGTAAAAAAGCTTTGTTGTGGGTCCAAAATAATTGAATCAATGAAATTTTATTAAAGGGCATACAATTGTCATCAAATACAAAATCTGCTCTGAAAGCTAATCTTTGCTCTATCGTATGTCATAGCAAAAATATAAATTGCTCTTTTCATCTAGATGTGACCGTATTTATTCAATACTTTGCTAACTATATTGTTAGTATTTGGGATATTAATCACGAATAAAAAGTGTTTGGACGAAATTCAACAAAATGAGAAAGTATTGATAGATCAATATAGTTTGGGGAAATGGGCCCGGATACTTAATCTAATTTGTCGTTTCTTAGGAAATTGAAACCAATGACATTATATTATGAAAGTTTACTGAATAGAAAATCATGAGTTAAGCCTGTCAAAATAAGAAAATCATGAGCTAAAAATCAAACCTAACAGAACCATGGGATAGCTTCTACTCTATACCTTCAAGTATGTGCACAGAGTATTAGGTTAAATAAAGAGAACAATCTCCCAGAAGCAATTAGTCAACTACTTACTTATGCTAGGTGAAATGATCTAATACGGCGTACAAAATTTGACATTTTTTGGTTAAAATAGGCACCTAAGGTCCTAAACTATTATTTTGCCAACATTTGAATTGGATAAATAAGAGATACAGGTAAACTAAAAGATAAATCAAATGCTTACGCTTTGTAAGATAGGCGTAGTAGAGTTTTTATTTAGTTCTTGCACTAGAATTGAACTTTCATTTTACGGTTTTTTTTTTTCTTTTTCAGTCTTAAAAAAGGAAAAGAAAAATAAAACCATTTATCCAGAAAGTCTCAATGAAGATTAACGTTACTTTTTTTTTTTTTGTGGTTATTTTTCTCTTTTAAAGAGCGTAGGCAGGGTATCTAGTATTGAGAAATAAGTACTCCCACCATAATTTGCACGAAGGGACAAATCATATCAGTCGCCTTCTGTTTTTCCACCTAATCTCATAAAAGACAAAAAATAGTTAAATCTCTTTCTGTTTTTCTTCTTGGTTGGGTCAATTCACCAAATATCTCTTTTGGCAGTATATTTATGTTTGCCTGAAACATGGCCATTTCTGAATGATCTAAAACTCTCATGATTTGCATCATTGGTTACAGAAACTTGCCAATTGTACTTTTCTGTTGAATATGATGTGCCATCACCCAAGCCAAATGTGCCACATCTCGGATGAAAGCTGCATATTTCCATTATTCTACCATTTTGTCCAATCTTTTGGCACCGAAAGAAAGGCATTTTAAAAATAACTAATACAGCCCATTTAGGTGAGACACTCAACAAGAAGGATTATATACTGACTGTTGATTAGAGACTGTCTAACCGTTTCTGATCTTCTCAACTGTTTTATCCATTATAAAAATAATTGAGCACTTGGATCGAGGCAAATCATAGGTTAATTAACTAGTAATAAGGTGACAAATAGGAGTCCACGTGTTCGCATTAGCATCGTAAATCGCGAATCCTAATCAAGTTTAGTCAGTCGTAAAGGATAAGTAAGTTGTTTATGAAAATGACTGATTCAGAAGATTTGCATCTTTTATTTTATGGGTATTTTATGTGCCATTTTTTTAAGACAGACACTTGAGGCGACAATGATTTCAATTAAATTTGAGATTGACCATGTCGTAAGTTGCTTTTGTAGTATTAATTTGGTGGACGTTCGGCCACGGTTTTTGTTCTTTCTGACATTTGTGTTCCTTCTTGCATGGATTTTATCTTTATAAAGTCCAAACTACTCAACCAAGGAATGGTTAGATCTGACCATTTCTTCATCTCACTCAATTAATTATTGTTAAACCCAAAATTTAAATATAGAAGGAAATTGAAAAGCCTCTATAGATACATGGGGACAACTCCGATAATTGTAAAAGGAATCAGTAATATTGCCATTTTTTTCTCCTAAGAGTTTTTTTTTTTTTTGGGGGTCGAAAAATCAAAGGATATTTTTTGGTTGAAGTTCACTCTAATTCTTCTTTTTCCTTGGTCGTAATAATGGCTGGACCCTAACAAGATATTTTTTGTGGTCATAACATTTAGTCAATCTATCATTTTTCTTAAATATACATAAAGGAGAGAAATAGGGGCGATGTTATATGGATGGCACGCAGCAAAATTCATTTTCTTCCTCGGTAAAAATAAAGGTGCCGTATTCCTCCCCCCCCCCCCCCCCCCCTCCCCTTTTTTTTTAAAGAAAAAAGGAGAAAGAAAAAGGGTCTGATAATATACAGTTCCTAGTTGAGGGATCAGACGAGTGAGTATTGCGTGCACCACGCGCGCCATGTGGCGTGCCACGTGGTGCACTTAGAACCAATCACACATAGCCAAATAATACAAGATATGACCCACCATTGCCACATGGCGATAAATTATTAGTTCTAGTATACCACGTGACAATGCATATGGTGTATTGTATACTTTTCCGGGATCAGACGAACTCTCCTTTCCCTTCATACGCTCCAATTTTTCGTAGATTGTGGTCCAAAAGCTAAATCTGCTGGAAGTGGGCCAAGTTGGACACTAGCTGGGTTGCTGCTTTTCCTTGCAACTATTAATCCATCGTACTAAAGTATAAGCTTACTGGCCCAAAATTATTCATAGCTACTGCTCACGTCCATTGCATGTGCAACATAGACAAATTTCCTTGTTTAAGTTCATCTCATTGACGATTATATTACATTGTCAAAATAAAAAATATTAAAAAGTAATAAATAATAAATAATAGGGCGATACCTACTGCATTTGATTAGTTGTCAAGCTCATGAGTAGTTTTTTCAATTTTAATTTTTTCCTTAAATTTTTATAAAAATAAAGGGAGAGACAGAACTGACCAAATAGTGCTCTCCCTTTAAATATAAATATATATGGCTACTGACTAAGAAAATAAAAAGAAAAATATTTGCTGGTGTGAAATTTTGGATTATTAGAAAGACACGCTCAACAAGGTTATTAAACAACTTTTCTAAATTTTTTTTTTCAGAATAGTACCAACACAACTTTGGACAGTTAACAAAATTGTGTTGGATATGTGAGACTGCTACAGTAATATTTTTTAAAAAATAGTACAAAAACAACCACTCAAATGTTAAATTCAATTATCTCTTATTGTTCTTACGGTTAAACTACCCTTATAATTAAATATTTTTTGGGTGCATATATAATACTAGTTGTGAAAAATTAATATTTAAAGAAACTAAATATTTATGTTAACAACCATAGGTATAGGGCGAACCAAGTCAATATTTGACTTAATAGAGTCACAGTTCAATTTAAATTTATTAAGCTCAAAGCCAATAGAGCATCAAATTCAAACCCAAACCTAATTAAACTTATATAAAAAGTAAATAATAACTATAATGGACAAATAAAAATTTATCTAGACAAGCTTTTACTTTGGAATATTATTCAAACACGTTTTAACTATTTTTTATATTTTGACACCTTCTTATCTGAAAAAAGAGAATGTAATAAATAATAATATAGCATGTGCCACGGCACCTCAGTTACGGTGGTCTACAAGCATTTCCTATCCATACTGAAAACTAACTAATAAATAATGGCGTCAGTGAGGTTAATGCTCCAAAAAGCCCTAGTTCTCCATGGAACGACGTCGTTGTTTGCTTCTCGGCAACAGCTCCTCCGTTCTCCTTCTCCGATCCTCACCTCTTTACGAGCTTTGTCCTCTTTCTCTTCGTCCGCAACAGCTGCCGCCCTGTCTCCGCCTTCCACTGCGGTTGTCTATGATCAGCACGGCCCTCCCGACACCGTCACCAGAATCACGGAGCTTCCGCCGGTGGAAATTAAAGAGAATGACGTCTGCGTTAAAATGCTCGCTGCTCCTATCAATCCTTCCGATATAAATCGAATTGAAGGTCTTCCTTTTTCTTTTCATTTACAGTCAATGATCAACTTTTTTTGTGCATGAATTTTATAATCTCCAGTCAATAATCAACTTTTTTTTTTTAGTATGAATTTAATGCAATTGTTGATAATCTGTTCTTGGTCCCGTTTAAAAAAAAATTATTATAGGAGTATATCCTGTGAGGCCAGCAGTTCCGGCGGTTGGGGGATACGAGGGTGTAGGAGAGGTGCATTCTGTGGGGTCAGGAGTAAAGGGCTTTTCTCCTGGTGATTTGGTCATACCATCTCCACCTTCTTCAGGTATATTCATATTTCCTAGTTTTGATTTTATCTAGTTGGGTACTTCTTTTCTTTTTTTTTTCCCCCCATATTCTTTATTTCTTGCAATAGTTGTTTTTGGTCCTAAAACCTGGGGTGGTGCTGAAGGGAAGTTAAGCTAGTTTAGAGTTGCAATTTTGGGAAAATGCACTTAAAACGGTAGATGAATTATCATAACGGCTGTTGACTAAATCATTTTCTTTATTATTATTATTTTTTTGCTTTTTTTTTTTTTTAAATATTAACAATAGGATTTAAGCACGTTTCATTGCAAAAGAGGACAATTTGATTTAGCACTTTCTTTTCTCAGGGACATGGCAGACGTATGTTGTAAAAGAGCAAAGTGTTTGGCACAAAATTGACGAGGGAACCCCAGTTGAATATGCTTCGACAATTACTGTCAATCCTTTGACTGCCCTTAGAATGCTTGAGGATTTTGTTGATTTAAAATCAGGTACTGTTTTTCTCTCATATTATGTTAAACTATTTGTTGCTTATTATATCTGACTAGTTTTCACATATATAGGAGATTCAATCGTTCAAAATGGAGCCACCAGCATTGTAGGGCAGTGCGTCATCCAGCTTGCTCGTGAACGAGGCATCCATACTGTTAATGTTATAAGGGACAGGTGCTCTTTATATTATTAATATTCTTTCTAACCTTGTTATCCCAATTTGTCAATTTATTCCTTATTGAAGCTGGTGGCCAAAATATTGAAGGCAATTTTCTTCATATGGATGTTATTATGCCAATTTTTTGCATGGTTTTAGCTCCTTGAATGGAAATTTGGATGATAAACGCGTGTTGAACGGGAAAATTCAACACTGAAAAGAAAAATTATGTTTCTATTAGCATTACTTGCTAAATACCCCCACAAAGATGAAAAGTCTGTATTTTGGGTTGAAACAGTTAATCAATTGCCTTAAATTTTTATGTAGAATAGAAAATTTTCAGATTGAAAGACTGAACTTGGAACTTAGACACTGCCATAGGTGGAAGGAAGTTTGTCAGCAACTTGTCTTTCACCATGTTAATTTCTTTATTATTACCCTGGCATGTAGAAGTCCCACTTCAGTAGGTGATGTGCTTGCTTGTTGGACACATACGACTTTCAACTTGTAGAATATGATTTCTGAGGATATTCATTGTATTTTCTCACATTCACTTGATACAGAGTTGGATCAGATGCAGCAAAAGAAAAGCTCAAGAAACTTGGGGCTGATGCAGTGTATACTGAGAGTCAACTAGAAGTGAAAAATCTTAAAAGCCTCCTGGTATGATATGTCAACCCATTCAGTGGATACTTTCTGCTTGAGGCATTTTCCTTTTTCTGATCCTAAACATCTCTTTCTGGCTCTTTTGTAATTTGATGTTCAATATGTGGGATGGCCTTTGTTAATTATTTCCTGATATTTGCACCTAGTCATTCTTTTGTTATTTTGCTGTAGACCTTCACATGTCATGCTGCTGTAGGTCAATCTTCCTGAACCTGCGTTAGGGTTCAATTGTCTTGGCGGTAATGCTGCTTCTTTGGTTCTCAAGTTCTTGAGGTGAGATGTCTAATTTCATTTAGTTGTCATCTAGTTTCCCAAATTTAAAAGTGACGCCTTTTTTTTTTTCCCCCAGACAGGGTGGTACTATGGTCACGTACGGTGGAATGTCAAAGAAGCCAATAACTGTATCAACGACATCATTCATATTTAAGGTAGGCCTTGAAATTTCTTTTTCTTTCAATTAATGTGCCTTGAATGCACCATGTGATTCAGAAATGCAGTACTTCATCATCCTTGAATATTGCTCAACATGCTGTATTGATCAAATTTTGGTTTATTGAAGAGAAAGCTGATCAGGAACCATTTTGACTAAACCTTTGATGGTCATGACTGATTTTAAGGCAACGTTTGTCTGGCCATATTGTTGAGTAGTGCATGAGAATGTTTTCTTTGGAACTTCGAGACAATATAATATCTAATATCTTAACTTTTCTGAAGTACCAAGCCATTTAATAGATGATTCTGAAAATAATCTTATTAATGTTCAGATGTGAATGATAATTTTCACTTAAAAACTTGCTCCAAAACCCCCCTCCCCCTTTTCCTCCCTCTTCCTTCTCTATATGACTGACAGAAACCACTAGCAGTTCTTTTGAAAGGTTTAAAGCAATCACTTATTAAAGAAATGTACAGTTTATGGAATATCCCTATAGGCTATAGAAAGCTTCATTTCTTGATGCGTTTTCCTGGAGTTGGGGAGAATTTTACCCCGATCAAGCTGGGTTTTGAGAATTGATGTTAGCTGGGAACCTTTTTTTTAACCTGCAATATTTTTCTTGCTGTGAAAGCTTGAAATATTCATGACCATGAAATTTACTTTCTTTCCAACTTTCTGACTATTTCTTTGGTGCCGTGATCTTAGGACCTTTCTTTGAGAGGATTCTGGTTGCAGAAGTGGATGAGTTCAGAAAAAGCAAAGGAATGCAGAAGCATGATTGATTATCTTTTGGGCCTAACTCGAGAGGGGAAATTGATATATGAGTATGTTCCCTCCCTCTCCCTCTCTCTCTCTCTCCCTCTCTCTCTCTCTCTCTCTCTCTCTCTCTCTCTCTCTCTCTCTCTCACACACACACACACACACACACATCTGACATTGTTCACATTCCTTGTGCACGTGGGTAATAACAGTCGATTTATAGAATTTTGGTAAGTCCGTAATCCATATGTTATATACATTTACCTTTGTTTGTTTACCATTTCATGAGGAGGTTAGCGAGCATGCGTCCTATGATCTCCATAAGATCATGTGCAAAAGTTCCTTCCTCTGTAGAGTTTCTGGCTTTTTCCTTAAGTTTGAGGCAAACTGCCACCATATGTTCATACGTTATGTACTTACAGCTAGTTTGGTTCAATTTATGTGTTTCGCTAATGTGTAGTCTTCAATTGTATGTATTGAAAGTTATCTGATTTGTAAAATCTACAGAGCTAAGTGGTAATTTTCCCCTTAAAAGTAGTTGTTTATTTTGATAGTTGCAGATTAGCATATTTGCATGGAGTTCTACCTCAAATTGGTCTCACCAAAAAGCACGATTTAGGATACTGGAACATTATGCTTGTCAGCTTCTGTTTGCATTTGCCCATCTAATGCACTTTACTTGATTGTTGAAGTTTGCTGCTATTATCAGCCCATGTGGTGTTTATGTTGGTGGTGCATATGCTTTTGCAGTATGGAGCTTGTTCCTTTTAACAATTTCCAGACAGCCTTAGAGAAAGCACTTGGAAACCTAGGAAGTAAACCCAAACAGGTCATCAGATTCTGATGTTAACTACCGAGGAGAGCCTGAAATTCTTGTACAGTAATACTCTAGGAAATTTTGTCCTGGATGCTGAATTCGGCAAATTGTACGAAACATGTTGTTCAGTTTTTGTAGCGTCTGCCTATACTGTATGAATATGTGCAGAATCTGGTGATGTCTTTTGACGGTAGCTGAATTATATTAAGTACTATTAATAATCAAAAGGCTTAAATGATGTAAATGTCATTACTGCAGCTATCTGAAAGGCATCAAGCTAAGAGTTGCTTCTTGTGTTGAAAAATTCCATATTAGCAGTATGGATTTGATCTTCCCTTTATTCACGTGTTTTGCAGTGTCTTATGTTGTGGAATGATCATATATGAGGACAGATAAAGGGTCAAATTATTTATAATTAATTGGCATAAAATCCTTCTTAAAAATCCTACGATTTTCAGCATGACTAACCAAAGGTGATGCATAAGTTGTCTCCCTTTCAACATTACAAATGCCAATGAATCCTAACGGTCAAGGGGCTTTTCGTTTTGTGCATGTACCTCAGTCTCCTTAGTAACAGTAGCTAAAGCAAGATAAAGAAAATATATTCACCAAACTACAGTAATAATGGAGCAACAGACATAAGTCTGCAGAACAAAAGTAGACATCATCCTGCACATACAATTCCCGTAATTAGAACTTAACTATTGACCTTCTGTTCCCACGTTAAAGCTCAGAACCTGTAGAGCTATTATGTTACACTGGGTAGGATATTCAACCTTCCTCTCTTGTCATCTCCCACAATGAACAGACAAACTACTTTTTGATTCTAGACGCTCGAGCACTTTGCTGTTGCACTTATCTCAAAACATATCAGCCCAAAACAAATCAGTACTTCTTCTTCACTACCTCACTTTCCCAAAATATATAGCAGCACTTCTTCTTCTTGAGATTAACATGACCAAATTAACAGATTGACTGAAGTTTGGAGGATGTGGCCTGATCGCATATGCAAGTCTTATTGACAGACATGTTGATTTCTGCACAAATAAGTACATCATACCAAAT
>JAMWEH010002599.1:0-19957 GCA_024721245.1 Mitragyna speciosa | reverse complement strand
TTCTCATCGATAGGTGGATGCACTTTGACAGCAACACTTCGCCACCGCTGGCCATAAGTCATATAGCTTTCTGAGGGTTTTTGATAAGTGATAAATTTAAGTATTTTTGTATAATATTTTATATATGTTTTTAGTGTGTTTTTTAATATATTTTCAGTATTTTTGATATTAAAATGGCTCATATCATTACTTTCCATCAAATAAGGGATTGCTCTTAAATTAGGATTTTTAGACCGAAAATTAAGGCTTTGAGGCAGAAATATTATTTTGAGCAAATTAATGCCCAAGTTTATTTGATTTTGTAGGGAAATAATTGATAAATACATTTTGGATTAATTGGAGTATAAGGACTATTAACATCAAAATTTATACAAGATATACCATTTTATCACTTAAACATGGCAATTTTTGAAATATTTTTCTTCAAAATTATGGTTCAAACGGTAAAAAAAGGTCTCAAGGGCATGAAAGAAATAACCAAAGTTTTAAAAAAAATAGCAAAAATGGTAAAAGAGAGTGATTCGTGGATCACGATATGCGGGTTGCCACTCGCGTATCACATCCGCGTATCGATGTCAACTTGCAGATTTCGGCTCTCTTCAACTTGTAACCTATTCACGCAACTTTTGCAAGATAATTCTAACATCTAGCTGCATTTTGGGATGTCCTAGAAGATAACACAAAGCTCAAGAAAGACTTTTGAGACCAAAGGAATCAAATTTCATCATTATGTCTCCAACTTGGACAAAGACTTGAGCTAGGATTTATTCTATAAATACATGCCTTTGTAGTTTATAGAAAGTATGATTGGTTTTGTGCTTGAAAAAAGTAAAAACCATAGCTTGGTAGGAGGAGCACTCCTTGTAAATACTAGAGTAGATTTTCTTTCTTAGTTTAGTAGTAGGCAAATCATATTCTTGTAACAAGACTTTGGAGAAACTACTTTGTATTCAACATGTTTGATGAAATGCAAGAACAAGTTTTGGAGCCAAGTTCATCCACCAAATGAGCAACTCTAACCTTATTCCTTTTAGTTTCATTACTGCATGCTTGTTTACTTTCATTTATGTGCTTAATATTATCTTTAACATGTTGAACTAAGTTGATTTATACTAGGTTTAAGATGAAACTATGATATGAATTGGTTTATGGCCTATTTATTCCTGTTTATTCATTTACTTGGTCTTTAACACTTGTCGTTGATTAGCTACCAACTTCAAGTCATCTAGTCGTTATTTGACAAAGAGATTTGCACTTAACAATGGAAAGAGTAAATGGAACTTATGTTGAATCTCACAAAAGTAGTGATTCACATAGGTGGATTAAGGTTTGAAGCCACAATTCATGAGTTTAATGAACCAATGCATGCTAGACTTTACCACGAGAATAGGAAAGCTCATGTATTAGTAGTCTTCCATTCATAGAGAGATCTAGTTTGGAGTAAAAATGGAATTGAATCCTAAACATGAGTAAAAATCATATTGGTCATAAGCTAAACTTTCATATTTGGTAAATTCCTAAGCCTAATCAACTTTGTTTAATTAGCTTCTTCATTGTTTGTTACTTGAATTTGATTTTCCTACCATTTTCATCATCTCCAAGTTTGATAGTTTGGATAATAAAGCAAGTTAGTAGCTTTGGTAGTTGCTAGTTCACGTTTTCTCGTGAGATCGACTCTAATACTCGTCACAACTACAATTGACCTGTGCACTTGCGAAACGAGTATTAGGTTATAAATTTTATTACTTGTTTGTGTGATTTTAAGTGGATTGATTGCTATATTTTGATATAGCCTAAGTTCACAATCAGTTTCTTCTTTAGTTCTACCAGAGCAAATCTGTCAGGTACCAGGTCGCAGTTGAATTCATACTGCTTGATGACAGCCCGTGAAAGGTCAGTCTAGCTTCAAATTTTTGAGAAGTCCAATTTCAAATACCACTCTAACGCGTCTTTTTCTAAACTTTCTCCAAAAAGCCTCATTGGCAACTTGTCATCCCCAGTTGGTTTTCCCAATTTGTTACAGAACATTTTGAGATGTACCACAGGGTCCCCACTGCCATTATACTTAGAAAACTGAGGCACTTTGAATTTTGATGGCAATTGAGTATTTGGAAACATAGAGAAATCCTCATAGTCCAATCCACCGTATTTGTCAAATCCCTAACTTTCTTTGATGAAATCATCAAACCTATCTAGTCTCTTCAACAATGATTTATCAGTCATAAAGGGATTCTCTTCCCTAGCAAAAGGTTCCATCTCTGCTCCCCCTGATACCCAATATCGAGCACAAACTGACTTGCGTTAGGAGCCGGTGGTGGCTAAGTGTTTTGGGTGACTTGAGTTGCTTGCTGGGGGATAGTAAGGTTGGTTTGAGGCATTCACGGCGTTCTTAGGGCTGGATGGAATGTGAATAGGCACTTGAGGATTTTGAGTAGATGAAGGTGGAATCTGAGTGTCCTCAGTATTCAGAGATGAGGCTTGTATCTGGACAGTTTGGTCATTGTTGTTCATACTCGGGGTGCCTCCACTGGCATTGGGTTGGGTTTATAGAGTTTCTCGAGTGGGTGGTAGTTTCAAGGTGGAGTCGTTGTTGTTCATATTGCTTACGAAGTGAGCAATGATTTGGCTATGGAAGGACACCTCATGAGTCATGTCATTTATCTTGGTTAACATTTCATTCATTTACACCCTTAGAGCTATCAGTTTAGATGCCTAATTCCCTACTGGTACTTCGAAAGAATCCGAATGGTTACTCATGTTTATATGCAATAGCTTGGCACGAGACTGCGTGTAAATGGGACTTCGGTGAAAAGAAGTTATGATTTAAAGTACCTGAAAGATGGGAATTGAAAAAACATGATTCAGGTATTCATTTTGCTTAACACTATCAAATTTTATTATGAGAAAGAAAAAGAAAAAGACTGGAGTTAGTAAATGTATAAACAATTTGGATGCATGCCCTAGGGGGTGCCCTTATTGTGCCAAGGGTAAGCCTAGCATGAAATGCAATCCTTTAGGGTAAGACCCCCATTGAAAAACGTGCCAAATTCGTCAAGAAGAAAATATTTCTATTTTGCAGGATGGTACTAAAAATATAAACGTGCATGTCCTTTTAGGGTTATGTACCCAAGACCAAAGGATGGCTCTCTTATAATGGGATTTCCAAAAAAGCATTCCCTCTCGGGTTTATGCATGATGCCAATTTATTAAAGAAGGCTAGAATAAGTGAAAATGCAAAATTTAAAAAATGATGTAGTGTTTCTTTGAGAAAGATGGACCATGAATTGTACACAAGATTATTGACTTCAAATTTGGTTATAGGACATAACATTGAAAGCAAACAAAATCTTGACTTTATCTAAAAATATACAGGTCAAAATGGCAGTTTATTAAAGTGAAATGAAATATGTGCTAAAATCACTTTTTGTGAGATGTGAGATGGGAAGGTGGGGGATACGGCAAAAATGACGTATAATTCCTTTGAAAAAGATGAATATAAACTGTATAAAAGTTTGCCCTCTCGAATACATTTATTGATTTTGAGAAGAAGCAATTCAAATAAAACTGATAAGTACAACAAGGATGGGTAAATTTGAAAAAGCTTTAAAAATAAAATTCTTTTTCGAAAAGACAAAAGTTAAAAATTAAAATTTTTGAGATTTTACAAAATTTACAATGATTGGACCCTTGGGGTGCTTTATTTACAACCAAATGCAATTTTTGAAATTTTATGAAAATCTCATTTCCATCTTTTTCGAAGAAATTAATTATGAGAACGAAATTTAAACATCCCGAAAGAGGGTTGGCTTCTTACGAGAGCACCATGCTAAGGCTCTTTATTCTATGGTTGTGAATGCGATCAAAGAATAAGAGAGAGTGTGTTAGCTTATTCAACAAATATCACATAACACACTGATAAAGCAAATAGGAGTATATAGTACAATAGAAAAATAAAGGGGGTGGATTCCCTCCTCTCGTGCCTAGTGTACCTAATAGGGTAAGGCTGACTCTACCTTAGGTTATTCTACATGGATGCAAGAGGTTGAGCTCACTAATGCATCTAGAATCAATTAGGTTGTCGGTTCCCAAACCTTCAGACCTAAGGGTAAGGGTCATCAATCCCAAAGCCCTTGGTCGATGGCTTGAGTGATCCCCTGGACACTACTACGTACACATCGTGCCCTGGCCACATGTCTAAGTGGATCTTAAAGTCCCTGAATCTCTAGACTTATGGACTTAAGGCAAGAGTTTGGGTGATCTCCTAAACATGGTTACGTGCACATCATACCACGCTCACATGCCTAAGTTGATCAATCCCATTCCTAATCGTGACGAGTGGGTAATAACCACCAAAAATAACAAAAAAGGGTAAAATCGAATGCACATATGGAGTGCTCCTTACGAGAGGAGGGAATATAATGCTAGTACGCGTAGGCTCTAAGGGTGACTGACCCCTTCCCCAAATGCAAGTGCGTTTGAATAACAAAAATAATTAAACCATACATCACATAGATGAGAGACGAAGTGTGTGAAATGCAAAAACAAACCCTAAAACCTAAAAAAACAAAAATGCAATCCTAACATCCAAGCGCGATGGAATAGAAGGGTTAAATAAGGAAAAGGTGATTAAGCCTAGTGCTTGGACTCACTAGCGATCCCCAGTGGAGTCGTCAAAATCTGTCGCGTCCGAAATTGATGAGATACTGGTGTGGTTGTTGACTATCGCGCCCCGAAAAAGCGGTCTTCCGATGACCTTTTTGAAAAGAAAGTTTTCAGAAAAACTGTGCGTGTGTGAGAAAAATCAAATTTTTAGTGAAAAAGTGTTTTTTGAAAAAAATGGTATTTTAAGATAAAAAGAAGGCCGGAACTAAAAGTGCAACAGTTTTGGCCAATTGATTTTGAAAAAGAGTTTCATTTTAAAAATGGAGTCGCCACTTGATACCTGAGTTAGGGTGTACCAAGTCACTCGAAAAATCATTTAACAAAACAAGACGAAAATAAATTTTTTAGAAAAAATATTTGAAAATCATTTTTTCGACTCTGGTCTACGAAAAAACAAGAGAAAAAGGTTCGAGAGTCACATTTGAAGAAAGAGAAGGCAAAGGCTCGTGCCTAAGGCACCCTTTCCACCTAGCCGAGGCTAGTTGTGAGATTTAATCAAATTTTTCTAAATTAACCCTGAGTTCTATCACGTTCGCATATGTCTAAATGAATGCAAATCCTAAATCTAAATGTAATATCAAAAGGGTCTAAATTTTCCATCGAGCCTTGGTCGCGATTATTGCATTAATTGCAAAACACAAATCGAAACCTCGAGAGAGTCACGACTATATATGCAAAACGAAATGCAAAAAGAAAAGAAAAATAGTAATATAGATAACAAGTGGATGAAAAAAGTGGGAATGCAACATAACATGTACCGGATACTAACAACTCGTGACTAATATTTTTCTACTCACAGAGGGGGGAACAGCATATCAATCCACCGCTTCTCACGTAAGTAGACGACTATTTCTTGTCGGATCACAAAATGTCCTAAAAGTCTAAGTGGAATGCAAAATGTCATGCACTGTCAAATATTAAAAATAGATAATAATGGTAAAAATATATATATAAAAAATCATGCAAATATGGAAATTCTAAAAAGAAAAATGTGTGTAAAATGATATGAAATGCACACGTAGTGTGAAGCTAACACTCAAATGACCTAAGGGTCTAGCGTTGGACAAGCCCTTTCTAGGAATTCTCCACTAGCGTTGGACTAGCGGGGAAACAATAACATCACAACTAGCGTTGGACTAGTGTGGTGACTGAATGATAAACAATTAATAAAGCATGAATAGGAATAATAAAACATGAATCGAAAGTAAATAAGCATATAAATACATGTAAAAACACATAGGGGCACATAACATGTAAACATGATATTCTAGATGCAAAAATCCTAATTGAAAGTGGTAAACAGTTAAGCACATAAGCACACAAAAGCACGCAAGCCCTAACTATTACATCGGAAGAAATTGCTACGATCTTCCGGGAGGGGGGAGAAAATGTAAAAAAACGATCTATCTATTACACTTGCGATTTAAGATACAAAATTTTGTAAAAGTATGAGAAAAATAATCTAACTATTACATTGACTAGCTAAATACAAAAGTATTACATTTTTTGCAGAAAAAATAAAATTTGAAATTAAATAACATAAAATAACTAATACGCAAAAAGCATGTAAAATAAAAAATATATGAAGAAACATGCATAAAAATCACATAAAGGCACATTGGAGCACATAAAGATGAATTAATGAGAAACAGGGGTACCTCTTTGAAGATCCAGTATCAAAACTAATCAAAATTAACAAACAAGTCAATGTACCTTGATATAAAAAAAATAAAGGCTAAAAATATAAAATACTAACAAAATTAGGCTAAAAATGTAGATTCTATAAAACTAATGGTTTAAAAAGCAAATTCACACAAATCTAGGGGCCAAATAATAAATTCAAGTAAGCATGGGGCACAATTATAAATTAACACTAATTGGAAGGGGGCAAAAATAAAATTTCAACAAGTATGGGGAGGACAAAATGTAAATTCCAGCAAGTTCATGCCAAATTGCAATTAATAGGGACTAATTGAGAGAAAATAAAATATGAGGGGGTTAATCTATAAATATCAAGGATTTAATTATATAAAAAAAATCTTTAGAGGGCACATTAAAATATTCAAGAACACGAGGATTAAAATATAAATATTCACATTAATTAATTTTTTTTTTTTGCAAAACCCCGTACACGGGGAGGGACGCCAGCCCTAAATTTTATTAATATTAACCCATTACAAATAAGAGGGGGACATGAACCTTACCTCTCTTATTAATACAATTTGAAGAAAAATAAACTTAAAAGAGGAGTACTTACTCCCTTTACATTATTTATAGCAAAAAACTAAAAACTTAAGAATACTTGAAACGAAATGCCGGAAATCCTAAACGATCTAATCTAACTGCACCTCGAGCTTCTTTTGGAAGGGAGGAGAAACTAGAAAAAACTTCCAGACCGTTGAGTGCCAATCCCTCATTTGCCAAGATATCTGCAGGTTTGTTAGCTTCTCTATAACTAATGATCAATACTAATGATATTAACACGAAATTTATCCCATCTCATCTAGAAGAGGAATCAGAGCCCAGGGGCAATCGGATTTACTTGAGAGAATATTAACCTAATGCCAAAGAGTCCGTTTCCAAATGAATTTTATTGAATCCATGACTACTGCACACTTTCACCCCTTGTATTAAAGCTTTGAATTCAGCTTCTAAAATCACACCCACATCTAAAGAGCAAGCAAAAGCAAGGACAACCCTCCCATGAGAATCTCTTAAAATACCTCCCCCACCACAAGGACCAGGGTTCCCTTTTGAACAGGCATCTGTATTGAGTTTAAAACATTCAACTGGAGAGGACCATTTCACTAGTTTCACAGTAACTCTTTTTTTCAAATGGAATACAGAAGAATAAAATTCAGCCCAATGTGAAACATTGATAGGCATATTAAACTTTTGCTCCCATGCCAGTTTTAATATCCCAAAAAATGTTATGGACAACATTCTCCCATGAATGAACAATCCCTGCAAAAACCTGATCATTTCGGGTTTTCCACAGATTCCACAGAATACAAATAGGAGATACTATGCTGAAGGAAACCAACAAAGGCATTAGGGGACGGTAGTAACCACCATGTCATTAATTGCATTCGAATACGAAAATGCTTAATACCTATACCCATTGGAGCACCAAAATAATTCCAGACCTTCCCAGCTATTTCACCACTACAGAAAATATGCTCAAGAGATTCACAAGTAGGGGAAGTACAACAAAAACACCTAGACGGACCATGTATGCCAAATTTAACTACAATATCAGCCACTGGTAACCTTTTCATCAACAGTCTCAACATAAAGAAAGACATTTTTATGGGAATGGCAGAATTCCAAATTAAATTAAACATAAGACCCGAGTACCCACCTTCTCGAATGCAGTGATATGCTGACCTTGTTGAAAAAGATCCTGAGGGAGTTAGCCTCCAAATCATTTTATCTGAATCATCACGACATGGAGGTTGTTTGGCCACAATATCCTAAAGAATAGATGGAGATACCATCCTCTCCAAAGCTTGAACATCCCATCTATCGCCAAGAACAAACTTTCTTACTTGAGAATCATCATTCTCAATATTCAATAAGCACCCCTAATGGTTCATTCCCCAACCACATATCATTCCAGAAACTCACACAACCATTTCTAAGAATCCAAGATATATGATTTTTAGCAAGATTACTAACCGACACCATTCGTTTCCATAATATAGAAGCCGTCAGAGACATTTTTGCCTTAGCTGGATGAGTAAGCTTGCAGTATTTGGCATGCATAAACTCTGCCCATAATGACTTCCTCTCTCTAAATCTCCACCATAATTTAACAGAAAAGGTATGATAAAGGTCTTTTAAAGACCAGCAAACCCACCCCTCCTTCCTCCATGGGTCTACACAAAGTTTGCCATTTTATCCAGTGGTGCTTCATAACATCTCCTTCAGCTCCCAAGAGAAATCCCTACAAACGTTTTCTCCAATGTTTTCAAAACACCCTAGGGAGGACATGCAGCTGCCAAGATGTTTATTGGAATAGAACTAAGCACATGTTTGATCAGAATCAACCTCCCGCCAAGTGAAAGGAAACAATTCTGCCATTTAAGCACTTTGGAAGCAATAGCTTGACATAGCTCCGAATAATAAACTTTCTTGCTTCTTCCTAAATATAGAGGACAACCTAAGTATCTGACTGGGAAGAATTTTTCAGAAAAGCCCGTGACCTCCTTAATAATCCCCTTCCGGGTTCTAGAGGTATTTGAATGACATAAGAAGCCACTCTTCTGGACGTTAATACTTTGTCCTGAAGATTGCTCATATTGCCTTAATATATCCATAATCAACCTCAACGAGCTTCTAGATGCACTTGAAAAAATAATAACATCGTCAGCAAAGGAGAGATGTGTGACAATTGGACATCTTGCTGGAACACTAAACATAGAGAAAGTCTTCTTCTGAGGAAGTGTAACGCCCTAGAAATTCACATCAAAACCCATTTAATTCATGTTATGTCCATTAGTAGAAAAAGAGAGAAAAGAAAAGAAAGGGAAAACCGAAATGTATTTTATAAGGAGATTTCTTTTATTTAGGGTTTAGTATTAATCTTTGATTCATTAGTTGAAAGATTACTTGAGTTAATTAGGTTAAGTAAATGAGATTCTTTCATGATTAAGTGAGACATCTAAGTACCTAATTGGGATTAATTTTATTGGACCACTAGTTTATATTAGAGTTTAATAGTGACTAACTTATTCTACTATTTTCTAGTCTTTTGACCAATTGAATTTTAGCTCAATTTTACTCAAAAATTTCACTTATTCTCTTGCTTTCTTTTCTTTCTTCTTGGCCGAATTTTCTTCTCCTTTTCTCTCCTCATGGCCGGCTCTCTCTCTTCTCTATTTCTTTTCATTTTTGCTTTAATAATTTGTGCCATAATATTGCTAGTATTAAGTGATAAGAGATTACAAAGTTCTACCAATCAAATTGATCCAAGTAACCACTATTGCATTAAAAGACTACCTCTTCACTTTATTCTTGTTATGATTTTATTGGTTATTCTTTTTCTCACCTTTTTCTTTATTTCTTTTATATTTTCCTAGCCTATTTCTCTCTCTTTTTCTTTCTCTCTTGGCCGAATTCCCTACCCCCTCTTTCCTCTCTTTTGCTTTAAAAATTTATGCCATAAAACTTGTTAGTTATTAAGTGATAAGTGATTAAAAATTTCCACTAATCATATTTCACCAACTAGTACCTATTATGTCTTAAAAGTCCAAACCCTAGCTTGCTTCTTGTTAAGTTATTATTGGTTATTCTTTTCCTTATCTTTTCTTTATTTCTTTTCTATTTCCCTAGCTTACTTCTTTCTCTTTTCATTTTCCCTTGGCCGACCACCCTTAGCTCTCTTTTCCTCTCATTTTTCTCTCAACTTCTTGAAGCTTTCTCTCCAAATTTCAAGTAATTTCACCAGTAGAAATTTAGTTTTTCTTCTTCCTAAGCAACCTTCTAAGCTTGATCAAGGTATGTACTATGAACTTTTCCTAGTAATTTCAAGTTTTATGTAGAGTTTTGTACAAGTTTATATCTAGATTCTTGGTACTACTACATGAAGAACATAGTTTGAATTGAAGATTTACTTGCTAGATAAAGTATTTTTGTGGTTAGATAGACTAGTAACTAGCATTTAAACCTTGAAATCTCAAGTATTATATGTTGCTTGGTTGAAGATTCTTGGAGTAGAATTCTTGAAATTGAGTGGAATTTTGATTGAATTTGAGCTTGAATTGAACATAGAAGTTGTAGAACTTGTTGAATTGGGTTGGATGGCTGTCTTTCTTGCAGGTTAAAAATTTGGGTTAGTCCGATTTTAAGTGGAGATGCTGCCGAAATTTCGGTAGAAATAAATAAGGGAAAAATGGTAGATGAACATTTCTAACCTAGAATGTGCTCAATTTAAGGAAATTGATGTGCAGAAATTTTTAGAAAATCATCTAGTGATGAATTGAACTTTTCTAGGACGGGAAAACCCTAGAGCCAAAACCCTAAATCTAAAACCCTAAACCCTAGGGTAAAACCCTAAGCTCTAGAAACCCTAGAAATGAAACCCTAGAAATAATTGGATTATTTCTTGAATTTTCTTGCTAATTTACATAGGGTTTTCATCAGATTATTTCTTTTAAATTTCAGGACTTGAAAGTGAATCTCGACTTTTTACGAAATATTTTCTGGGCATTCCAGGTGAGTGTCTCTATGTGTGCATGATGCATGAAATGCTTTGTCGTACTTGAGAATGTTATATTAAGAAATATTATGTTATGCTTGTAATTGTTATGTTATGACATGTGTTACTTGAGGAAAGATGTGTACTTTATCACATCTATTCCGCAATGTGTTACACGCTTTCATCATCCAACGTGTTACTTGTGCATGAGACTTCCATGACTAACTTCACAGTTACTTCACGGATAGTCAACTTGGACAGGCTTGGGAGGATATAAGGTGCTGGGTGTTTTAGGGCGTGATGTTCTTTCCCTTATGAGTTGTGAATCCTCAAAGAGGCCAACTCCGGATTGAACTTTCTTGCGTGTTGGCCCTCCAGGGTTGAGATTTTTCTCCCTGGATGTGGTAGCCTGTACGGAGGTTATAAGGTGAACGGTGGTTAGGGTTCTTGCTTGATAATACTGGCATGACCTTTGATAAAGACCTGAGCTATTATCTCAGTCCTAACATCATGGTTACATGATCAGTACTTGCTCTTTCTGCGGTTAAGCTTGCTTCCGTAGTTGAGCCCTGTATCCGCCATTGACTACTTGTTAATTAAAGTGTTCATGCCCTACTTATTTAATCTTGTCAATTATTTTGTTCAATAAAATAATAGATTCTGGGTATGACTGCATGACTTGGACACTCACTGGGCTATTATAGCTCATCCCGTTCATTTGTTTTCTTTAACCAGGTTTCCAAAAATACTAAAGCGGGAAAAGCTGATTTTGGACGTGTACATGTTTTATTTCGTGTATTTTGATAGCCAAACTATTTTGGGCTATCTTGGTGAAAATCATGTATATTGTGACGTGTAAACTTCTTGATGTTACTTGTACCTTTAAATTAAGTAATATGAATATATTTTATTTTATTCTATTTTATTTCATTTTAGTTTGGAGTTAAGCACGCATGCATGTTCTGAGTGAGTGCTCGACTTGAGTCCTGGCGAGAGCTAGGCAGGCAGTCCGCTAAGCCCTTTGGTGCGCCTCTGGGTAAGGTGGGGCTGTTACAGAAGCAAGTTCAAAGCTCGAGATAATCCCTCAGCAGCAATAACAAAAAGCCCTAGAGATAATGGATCTCCCTGACGAAGCCCTCTAGATAATTTAAAAATTCCTTTGGTGTTCCATTAATGATAATAGAAAACCAACAATTCGAGATCAAACGCCAAACTATATCAATCCATCTTTCCCCAAAACCAAAAGCTCTTAATATTCGAATCAAGTAAAGCCAAGACACACGATCGTATGCTTTGGCCATATCAAGTTTCAAGACAACATTCCCTCCTCTATTCTTTTTCCTCATCCCCCCACCAATTCCTGGGCAAGTAAGAAATTCTCAGCCATCATTCTTCCTTTAACAAAACCACTCTGCTGCAGTGAAATAATCTTAGGCAAAATACACCCAAGCCTATCTGCCAAAATTCTAGAAATAATTTTATTCAGAAAATTGCACAAACTAATAGGGCGAAATTGTGCAAAATTCTGAGGTTGGGGTACTTTAGGAATAAGAGCTACTAGGGTGGAAGAGAAACTCCTTGGCAGTACATCCCCACAAAAAAATCTAGTTATGGCATTGAAGACATCCTTAGCTACAATATTCCAAGCATGAACAAAAAATTTCCCCTTGAATCCGTCTGGCCCCGGTGCACTTCCCCCATCCATTGCAAAAATAGTGTCCCTGACTTCCTCCATAGTTGGGAATCTCTCTAAGGCCTGAATGTCCTCCTCAGAAAGTAATTTTAGAATATGAGATAGAGAACAATCTGCACTTGCACCTTCTTGAGAAAACAAAGTGGAAAAAAAATTACATGCTTCACCTGCAATCAATTCTTCATCCTGTACCCATTCCCCGGAGGCATTTTGAATTCGGTGAATCACAACTTTTGCTCGACGTTCAGAAACAACGGAATGAAAATATTTGGAATTTCTATCCCCTTCTTTCCACCACTTAACTCTTGCTTTCTGCTTCCAAAAATTTTCTTCTATACATAAGGCTTTATTTAGCTCTAACCGAGCATTTTGCAAATTCTCCCTGGCCTGGTCCGTGTCTTCCTCATCAAGAATTCGTTCAGCATCTGCAGCTTGCTTCTCCAGCAATCTCACCCTTTCAAAAATGTCCCCATAAGTTTGCTTAGACCAAGTTTGTAAAGCTTTCTTCACCTTCTTCAGCTTGTCTGATAGAGATTGCATAGGCGATCCTCCATGACCCAGCTGCCAATTCTCTCGCACCAAGTCCAGAAAATGAGGATGAGAAGTCCAGAAGTGAAGGAACCGAAATGGCCTAGGCTTAGCAGTCCGATTTCAATTTACCAACCACCAACATAGGCGCATGATCAGAAGGACTTCTAGATAGATGCTGCACGGTTAACTCCACTCCAACTCCAAGTATCGTTTGATTCAGTAAAACTCTATCAAGACGTTTCCAAATCCTTGCATGACCAAACCTATTATTACACCAAGTGAATGGAGATCCTGAATAACCTGCATCAAAGACCTGCACATCTTGCATGAATGTAAGAAAATCCACAGCCTCATCGAAGCAAAAAGGTCGCCCACCTTTCTTCTCTTCCGTTTGAGTAATCACGTTGAAATCTCCCCCAATCACCCACGGTGTCCCCTCTATATTTTCTCCTCGCAAAGTATCCCATAGAACTGTTCTACTTTCCTTGTCACAACTAGCATGAACAAAAGTAATATTGCAAGAAGGATCAAACAAGGGGCTGCAGACACTTAGAGTTATATGCTGATCACTCTCCCCCAGCAAAGAGCAAGAGACAGATTGGTTAAAGAAAACCCAAACAGCACCCGAAGCATTATAAAAACCATTCCTCATACCAAGCTTTAGTTTAATATCATTAAATCTATCCACACCAATCTTGGGTTCACATATAGCAACAATTTGTAAATTATACATCTTAATTAATTTACGCAACCTACGACGATTCGAAGCTCTAGCAACTCCTCTTATATTCCAAAATAACAAATTATACATTTGGATAGTTACGATAAAGAAGCTGAAACTTTAACTTTAGAGCGTAACACCCTATCCGAAACCAGTAAAACCTCTTTCTTCTTACCTGGTTTGAACTGCCTTGTATCACCAAACTGTTGCAGCATACAACTGTCTAAGTTCTAAGGCAATTCCTAGATTGCAAAAATCCAATCGTTTTGGCGATGGATCAGCACCTGCTCCTACTCTGTGCGTTCCTCTAGGAGATAGATTTCCAGCTATGCATTCAGCTTCAACAATAAGAACGTCATCCAAGTGGTTGTGTTCATCATCCTACACCTCCACCTCTCCATTTTCCTGACATACTGGAAGTTGCACCAAGCTGTCTTGTTGAATTTGAACTGATTAACAGGCGCCTCGAACATAGTAGGTGCCTCCTCACAAGAGTTGTCCCTAGCCTGACCACTTGTCACGTCATCTGCTTGCTCATAAAGAGGATGAGTATTCTCCTTTACTTCCTTCCCAATAGTCATCTCTGCATGTTCCTGCATGATCTGTAAACCAACTGATCGTGACTGCTGCATCCTCACTGGAGTGTGCTGTTCTAACTTATGATCATTCTCGTTTGAATGGGCTTCAGGAAGCCTTGTCAATAACGAAATCTGATTTTCCTTCATTCCAAGAGTTGGTGCATCTAGTTTCGACTGTTCCATAGTGGGCATCTTTTTGGGAACATAATGCTTTTGTTCTTGAGGTTGGGCCTTGTTTTTCTTATCATCAGTACCCTTGCCTTTGGGATTTAATAATCTGTAATTGCCTTCTATATGCCCTTGCTTTTGACAGTGCGTACAATACTGCGAAAGGTCTTCATAACTAACCTTCTGCCAAAAACCTTCTTGTCCTCCAACAATCCAGATATGCTGAGGCAAAGCCTTTGTCAATTCAATCTCCACACAGACTCTAGCAATATTCGGACCTGATAAATTAACCGTTGCAGCATCTAACTTCAAAGGAACTCCTACAGCACTAGCAATCATGAATAACGCAGATCTGTCAAAAAATGCACTGGCAGTCCCTCAAACCCAATCCAAATAGGAGCTTTCGAAGGTTCAGAATCCAAACGAAATCCAGGACTCCATTTGAATACCCTCATCGGAAACTCATTAATCATCCATAGGCTTCGAAGCCAGCAACGCAGATAGTCTTCCTCTAGGGTGAATCGGATTAGTATGTGCCTGGAATCAAGCAAACCCAACGAGAAAGACCCCGTAAATCCAATTCCAAGCAAAAGCTTTACGCAGAATCTCCATGCTAGGACGACCATGAGAAAACTTTCCAACTAAAGCATGTTTAAATGGTGCTGCAAGTTTTTCAACCTCTTCCTAGTGAGAAACAAATTGTTGGTTCACCCTCGATAAATGGAAGGAGGCTTGATCTTCAACGGTGAAGGAGTTTTGTTCATCACAACGTCTGCGAAGGATCGATTAATTGCAGCAGCCGGTTGCCCTTCAACCAAAGGTTGAAGGGCAGCCATACAAACCCTAATATTCAAAAGTTTGAACGTGGGAAAAGTAGAGAAAAAAGAGAGAGAAAAGAGAGAAAAAAGAGCAATAATGTTTTCCTGAAGTATATTCACATTAATTAAAAGATAACCAAAAGAGTGAAAATGCTAAACTAAATTAAAACTAAATTTATCAACTAATTCGGTGAATTTAATTAAATCAAATGAGTAAATTAAAACAGAATTTAAAAAAAATCAAAACAAATAAAAGAATTAACTAAAAGTTAAAACTAAAATACTGAAAAAACAAAAATCCACACATGCCCAAATCTTCTCTCCCCTCCCCGATTCTCTCTCTTCTTCCTCACTTTCTTCTCCTTCCTTTTTCTTCTTTGTGTTCTCTGGTTTCTTTCCTGTTTTCATTTTTCTCTGTTTTTTCTTTTCTCTTTTCCCTATCTTCTCAATCTAGATGCTCTCTTCTCTCTTTTATTTTCTCTCTACTTCTTTCCAATTTTCTTTCCCTCTAATCTTCGCTCTCCTCTCTGTCTGCTCCTCTGTTCTCTCCCTTTCCCTTTTCTTTTTCACTCTCTCAGCTCTCTCAATTCTCTCTGCTCACTGTACTTTTCCCTCTATTCAACTCTCATCGCCTCTCTTTCTGTTCTCTCTCCGAAAAATAGCGGGAATTAATTTCCCAACTGATTCTTCTTTCAAAATCGGGGGAAACGTGGTGAAATTGGAGGGGAAATAGTGGATTGCGACATGGGGAAACTCCTGCGATTGTCTTGGTTGAGAAATTGGATAAGCCTAATAGAGCTGATGGGGCTGATTTTGGGTATTCTGTGGTTCTGTTGTTGTTGTTTTCTACAGGTTGTCAGTACTGGTTGGGGAGCTACAGTGAAGTGGTGGTGGAAGAGAAGACTAGCGGCGGTCAGGCATTTGTGGGATTTGGGGCTACTTGGTTGAGAGATTATAGACAAATGTAGGTGGCTCAGTGTTATGTTTTTGCAAATTATTCGGACTAATATCCGATAGTTTTGGGGTGATTTAGGTGGTTGTTTGTGGAATCTATCCAGTTGGCGATTCTGATAGGGTTAGAGGAGATGAAATTGGGGCTATTGGTAGTGATTCCGGCAGTGAAGCAAAAATGAAAACTAGGGCTGATGGGGCTTTGCTGGGTTGTCTTGTTGGAACTGGTGGTGGGTCAATGGTGCCTGGGTTCTGGCTATTGAAAACAGGGCGTTGGTGTTTGCTGGCTTTGTTTCAGTGATAAATTGGGACCGGTTGTGACTTAATAATGGGGTCACAGTGGAGGCATGGCCATTGGGTTGTGAGTTTCTGTGACTTGCTTTGGCTTGATTGACTGGTGGAGAGACAGTGGTGTGGTTGGTGACGATGGAGGAGATGCTAGTTATCTGATTGGTGTGATAGTTACGATCGTATTGTTCTGGATGCTTTGTTTGTGATGTTTTGTTTTTTCTTTGCTGGTGGGGAATTGGGTTACTGGTGGTGGGGCTTTGGATTCGTTTGAGTTGTTTTGTCTGATCTAGAGGTGATGGATTGTTGGTGGTTGTAGAGGAGGGAGTTGCAGTTGTAAGGATTGTGGTTTGGACTGAACAGTGGAAAACAGAGGGGGAAGAAGATGAACCCAGAAAAGCCATAACTCATAAACAAAAAAAAAAAAAAACCAGAAGAACAAAACCCAAAAAAATTTAAACTTAACAACAAGAACAGAAGCTAGGAAATCAAAACGAAGGAACAAAAAAGTTCAGCCCAAAATTCCAAATAAATGAATGCAAATAATCAAATTCTTATAGAAAAATAGAAGAAAAATGCACTAAGACCAAAAGAAAACTAAGAACTCACCTTTTGAAACTTGGAGACCAGATGATGAACTAGTGGATTTGAAAGATGAACAGTAGACTTGATTTGAGATTGAAGATGAACAATAACCAAGGATGATAAACAATAACCGAAAATGAAGAATGACTTGTTGTGTCTAATTTTGGGATAAAAGTGTGTGTTTTTTGTCTTTAATAATTTAGATAAGGATGTCTGTCGCATCCGAAAAATCGTAAGTAGAAGGGTACGAGTGGGGTCGTTGACTGTCGTGTCCTGAAGAGACTGTCCAGTCTCGGTGACCTTTTTAGAAAATAAAGGTTTTGGACAAATTGTGCGTATGTGAGAAAAATTGAATTTTAGTAAAAAAAATGTATTTTAAGAAAAATTGTATTTTAAAAGAAAACAAGGCCGGGACTAAAAGTGCAACAGTTTGGGCCAAATGATTTTTGAAAAAGGGTTTTATTTTATTTTATTAAAAAAAAACGGAGTCACCACTTGGTACTGAGTTAGGGTGTACCAAGTCACCCAAAAAATTGTTTAACAAAACTAAAATAAAAATTTTAGAAAAATATTTTAAAACCCTTTTTTGACTCTAGTTTACGAAAAACGAGAGAAAAAGGTCCGGGAGTCACATTTGAAGAAAGGGAAGGCAAAGCCTTGCGCCTAAGGCACCCTTTCAACCTAGTTGAGGCTAGTTGCGAGGTTTAATTAAATTTTCCTAAATTAACCCTAAATTCTATCGCGTTTTGGATGTCTCTAAATGAATGCAAATCCTAAAATCTAAATGTGAATATCGGGAGGGTCGAAATGTTCCGTCGAGGCTTGATCGGAATTATCGCATTGATTGCGAAACCCGGAATGAGGCCCCAAGGGAGTCACGAGTGTAAATGCAAAAGTAAAAGAAAAATAATAATATTAATAATAAGTGGTTGAAGAAAGTGGGGATGCAACATGACGGGTACGGGGGACGAATAACTCGTGACTGAATTTTTCTACTCACGGAGGGGGGGAACGGCCTGTACACCACCACTTCCCACATGAGTAGACGACTATTTCTAGTCGAATCACACAAATGTCCTAATTTCTAAGTGAGATGCAACCTAAATGTCATGCATTTTAAAAATGTGTCAAAATAATAATAATAATAATAATAATAATAATAATAATAATAATAAAATCATGCCAAATGAAAAGAAAACTAGAAGTGTGTGAAATGTGAAATGTGAAATGCACACGAATGCACCTAATATTAAAATGCCTTAAGGGTCTAACGTTGGACTAGCCCTTTCTAGGGATTCCCACTAGCTTTGAACTAGCGGAGAAACGATAAACCACAACTAGCGTTGGACTAGTGTGGTGATAGAATAACATAAAGCATGAATTAAATAGTAAAGCATGAATTAAAAGCAAATTAAACATATAAAGACATATAAAGTCAAGGAGGAGCACATAACACATAGGCATAATATCTAAATACAAAATCCTAATGAAAGCAGGTAAAACAAATAAGCACGCAAAAGCACACAAGCACTAACTATTACACCGGGGAAGTTACCTACCATTTTAAGGGGGAAAAAGTAAAATTGACCTATCTATTACACTTGCCATCTAAATACAAAATTTTGATAAAATGTAAAAAATGTAGACTAACTATTACATTGACTAGCTAAAATACAAAATATTACACTTTTTTGCTGAAATAATAATATTTGAAATTAAATAACATAAAATAAATAAATACACAAAAAAGCAAGTAAAATAAGAAATATGTGAAGAAACATACGTAAAAAAAATCACATCAAGGAACATTGAGACACATAAAGATGAAATTAATGACAAAATAGGGATACCTCTCGAAGACTCGGTACAAATACTAATCAAAATGAAAATGAACACACATGTCAAGGCACCATAATTTAAATAAATAAAGCATAAAATAAACTTTAGCAAACCAAGGGAAGGGGGGCAAAATTGTAGCTTCATGTAAGTTAAAGCACCAAATCGAAAATTCCAGCAATCATAGGGGTCAAATTGCACATTTTAGACATAATCGAAAAAAGAAAAGAAAAGAAAAAAAAAGAAAAAATATATATATGTGTGTGTGTGTGTATTTTTGAAGTGCACAAAAGATTCTCAAGGGACTACTAATACCAATGAATAAACAAGGGTTTAAACATAAATATTATCTTAAAAATGAATGACTAAAAGAAAATGCCAAAACTAAGAACAAAAATTAAATTGATTAATTAAATAATTTAATTAACTAAAAGTAAATTAAATTAGATTGAATGTTAGTCAATTAAATATTACATAGATAAACTAATTTAACTAATTCCAAACAAAACTAATTCCCTAATTTAGTTTTTTCCATTATTCTTTTGTTACTATCAAAATATGTAAAACTATATAAAAACTAATAATAAAAAATAGAAAAAGCAGAACAAAACAAAACAATCAGATAAATGGTCTATCATTCCCAAACCCAAATTCACTCTCATCGTCTACCCAAATCTCCCTTTCCCATAAATCCATAATCAGCAACCTATCCCTCTCCAAATCTTCAAAAGACAAGAAGCTATGCATCAACATCTAGAATAAATTCGCTAATTGAAAGCCATTCGAAGCAAATTTGACCTGAGTCGATGATAGTGGAAATCGATGGAGGTGGTGGAGCAAATGTTGGAGCAGGTGGCGGCTGTGATGCTGCAGTGATAGAGGCAGAGATGATGACAGGCACTGGCTGGTAGGCTTTGATGCCGTGTC
>JAMWEH010001939.1:0-21035 GCA_024721245.1 Mitragyna speciosa | reverse complement strand
TTTTTAATTTCACTGACGAAAATACCCTAGATTGATAATATTATTTCATTTGGTAATGATGGAGGTGGTGGTTGTGGTAATGGTGCTTGATAGTTATTGTAGATGTGGTGGTATAATTTGGTAACGGTACTAGTGCACGAGAATAGTCATAGTGGTGCATGGTCGTAGTGATTAACAAAGATTGTGCATGGTGGCGGGTGGAGATAGTGCATAGTGGTGGGTGGTGATAGTAGTGGTGATGCACGTACTAGTAGTAATAGGAACAAATTAGTTAAAATTTTGTTATAAAGTTTAAAAGACATCTTGAGATAATTAATATAATCTCTTCTATAGAATTATTTTATCTCATATATAAAAAATTATTTTAATTATATGAAATGGCATGCATTAAAAGCAACCAAAGATGAGATGACATACGATTAGTAATTCAATCACATGTTATCCTATATACTAAACACACCCTTAGAATCCGTTAAAAAGTTAAGAATTAAATTGAATCGCTTAAACACCATCTTGATCCACTCGGCTACATCCGTCCCTAGTCAAATCAGCGAATGCTTAGCCCTTTCTTTCCTGTGATGTTGATTCATTTTCTTTCTTTCAGAAGAGAAAGGATTCACTATTTCAGTTGAAAGTCACTATTTTAACCCGTTGAAAATCATAAAATTTTCAACATCCATAGAGATCTTGTTAAATTCTGGTATCCAACAATTTCAATTGAGCTGATAATGATACTGAGTTATATGAAGTGTTGGTTTGAACTGCACATTAAGAGAATTGAGATGCTCTAAAACTAACGGCCCCAAGCAAGTTTTTCTTTTTTTATTAAGGCGCTTTTCTTATCTTTACACCGGCGGTCTCTATCAAACTCCACTTTCGCACTTGCTATAGTATTCCTCTGTTGTTTAAATCAAATCGTTTTGGGTTTCAGTATTATGAAAAGACAAGGCAATTGCATCTGTCTACTATAAAATTATGAAACCAAACTCCTATAATTTGACTCTTTAATGTCCGTATGGCGCTGTAAGCATGTGGGGCTGCAGTGTTTTCATGTTTCATTTTATACGCTACATCATACCATTCATGGTGCCGATCGCTTATCTATGATAAACCTCCAAAAAAAAAAAAAAAAAAACAAAGGCTTCATAATTTCTTTCCCTTGCAGATACTGTTGCTATAGCAAATCAATTCGGTTAGTAATTTGTTAATAATTAAAGTAAAACAAGTATTTTTTTTTCAAAATTTATCACTTGCTGACTACAATTCGAATCCTTTTATTGGTTTCACAGTTTGGCAATTATCCCTACCACCAGCTCAACCTCTTCTCTTGCCAGGACTAAAATTTGAGTCTTAAATGTACGTACATGTGATGAATATCTACACTACGTAGAAAATTTTTATGCTGACGATATATACGGATTTACAGAATCCTGTAAAGTAAAGGTTGTTCTTGCACAATTCTAATTAATTTTGATAAATACAAAATCTTACATTTTTCCCTCGCATCACTATTATTTCAACTATGTTCGATCAACTTTAGTCACACTCACCACATAGTCCTATGGAGTACTAGAGATGGTTAAAAACTTCTTTCATCCCTTGAAATGTGTCATATGATCATTGTAAAGCAGATAAAGTGACGGATACTCAAGAATCAATTGCAACTTTGATTGCATCTAGGTGAGATGCGAGTACGTGGTCATGTCATCTAGTGGACGTTAATGGATTCTTAGTTTTCTCAGCTTGACCACCATACCAACCCTCTGGCTCTCCATCCTCATTATTTTGGTCAAAATGACCAAAGTTCATTTGGTTTGAAAATTAGTTTAGAAAGATGGTGTCGCTGTCGTTGGTTGAGCATGACTGTAAAGTAAATTACTTTCAAGAAAAAGGCAGATCTTTTGATCATTTGAGTGCTTATACTAGCTAACAATTCAGATGAAAATTGTGTGCGCGCTCTCTTATGATCTTTGATTGCGGAGCACATCTATATATTTTATGTTTAACAATTAATCCATGCTTGATAATGATTTCATTGCTTACAAACACAAGCAATAAATCAACATATATAATCAATCGTATGGATAACATTAGCACCATTTCTTATAGAAGTAGAAAAATACAAGGTTATGAAATAAATGTGTAAAACGTAGTAGTTACTATGACTAAATTCTACAAATTTTGTCCCTAAAAAAAGTATAAAAATTTATTTTGCATTATTAACCATGCATTCTTGAGCAATATAGTGAAATATAAAAGGAACCAAAAAAAAAAAAGAGAAAAAAAGAAGTTGTGAAATATAAAAGGAACCAAAAAAAAAAGAAGCCAAAATCCACTTTGTACCACCTAACTTATATATACCATATTTTCACTTTATACCCTAAACTTTAATTTTGGACAGACTGCACCTTCAATTGTCCATAACATTCCATTTAAATCTAATCGTTGATGGCATTAACTTAACTAACAGAACTTAGATGAGTGCGTACAAAGTTCATTTAAGTTCAATTGTTGACATCGTCAATTTTGCATAGATTGCACCATAAACTGTACAAAACATTCTATTTAAATCCAATCTTTGTGCACACAAGCTTAAGTTTCATTAGTTTGGTTGACAACGTCAACAATTATACTTAAATGGATTGTTGTAGAAAGTTCAAGGTGCAGTCTGTTCAAAATTAAGGCTTAGATTGCAAAATGAAAATGTATTATAAGTTAGGGGGTGCAAAGTGGATTTAGCCCAAAAAAAAAAAAAAAAAAGGGAAATCGGACCACACTCTTTATTGAAATGCTAATGCCAGTGGTGCGCATGGGTGCGGCAATTAAGCAAGTAGCAAACTTTCTTGCACATATAGAAAGATAATGCCACAAGCTTATTCATCAAAATGTTCCATGCAATGCCATATACAAGAAGATTAAAGATTCCCTTTTGGCTTTTGAATGCAAAGTCATTAGAATACTACTCCCACCTCCTATCTTTCCTCCTCTCATCCCAGATAGATTAAAAGGTCCCCGTTGATTCCCTAGTAGTCTATGAATCACCCTTATACATGAGAGAGTGAAAGAGAGAGAGATAGTGATTGATAAAGAAATATAGAATTTGATTAAAGCAATGAAATTGCTTTCCAAAAAGTAATGTATCATTACATTCAAGTACAGTATCAATTCCACTTGCTAAACATCTCAGTGGTGGTTACGTTCAAAATGGCTAATAAACATTAATCAGTAGGATGATTGATTGGGGAAATAGATGGAGAAAAAGACGTGTTGAAATTAGTTTTGTAACCTAAAAGGGTGTTCAATTTCAACTTTCAAATATTAAGGGAGGTGGTCCACTTTTTACACTCCCCACTTGGTTTGCCACTGAAATATCTCTTAAAACAAATATTGAGAAGAAGATTTAAGGGAGCTTTTTGGAGATTCTTAAAGCCTATAATATATAGCACTATTTGATGGTGGACTATTTCTTAAAAGGTTTACATTACTAGTGACATTAAAAATGAGAAGAAGGTGTTTCTATTAACATGTCATGCATGCTCAATCTTCATTGGATTTGTTTGACATGAAATTCGTAGCATGAGAAAGGAATCGAGAAAAAAGTGGCTAGATGTTTTGAGAACTTTTGATGAATTTTTCTTAGTAGGAATGAGAAATTTGATTACCAGAAGCCTCGTCAAACAAGCAAATAATACAGTTCCTCAAATGATTTCTTAAACTATAAGTACGTAACATGGAAGCTCCTGCTCTATGGAAGAATGTGGAAAAAGCGGAAGACAGCTCACAAAATAATAATATTCTTCCAATAAATTGTTATCAACCTAAGTCAGATGGATTCATAAATGATGATCGGCTAAATTAAACAATACAGCTTTCGAAAGAACTTCACAAATCACTAAATATGAAACTAAATAAGTCTTTCTTTAATCAATTCTGACGACACTTCGTTGGCTTTTAAAAATAATCACTTCTTTCCAGTGACAAAAAAAAAAAAAAAAAAAAAAAAGCAAAGAAGTAGCAAATTCGTAAAACCAAAATCAGTAAACATGATTCAAAAATAAAAAAAAGCTCTTCACACTTTTATTTTTGACAAGGGAATGCTTGATAATTCCATATTAAGCCTGAAAATTAATCAGTCAAGAATGTAAATGTTGTAGATCTAATATAGAATTCTTCTTGGCACTTAACATTAAACACTATTTAATTTGTATTTAAATTATAAATAAAAAGTTTCTCATTTAATTTTTGCTTATTTTAAACACGCTTAGAAACAGATATTTTTATTACTCTCTCTTCCCAATATAAACACTCGTACTCTCTCTCTCTCTCTCTCTCTCTCTCTCTCTCTCTCTCTCTCTCTCACACACACACACACACACACACACATACATACACTCGTATAAGCACAACATGTTCACACTCACAAATCTTTTTCTTTCTTTCTCCACACACATATATGCACTTTCTCCTTCACATCAACAGGCACTTACTTTCTCACACACACACACACTCCTTCTCTCTCTCATGTACATGGATATATTCTCTCGCACATATTACTATCTCTCTCCCTCACACAACACATACTCACTCTTGCGGCAGACACATGCACACAATCAGACACTCTTTTTGTACACATACTTTTTACTAGTTTTAAAACGAAATATGGCAGTAAATGTACACCAAAAATTGTATATTCCGTATAAAAGTCAAAATATTTCGCCGTGTTCGTAAATTTTCTCTCAACTTAGTTCGGCTTGCTATTACCAAGCCTGTAAATGTTAAGTGGGATGGGAAGTCAAAGGTTCAAACCTTGCCTTTCATAAAAAATCTAAATTAGTGCCTAATATACTCCTTTGATTCGATGATAGTTTAGTTCCGTTGGTTTCCTCCGAATCCAGTTGGGTCTCCTCAGGGTACGTTTGGTTCATGGGATGATACGGGATTGGATAACTAATCCCACTTCATCCCATGTTTGGTTGGGTTTTTCAAGTAGCACTAATCATCCTATGTAACTAACTTAATCCCTCATTCATGGGATAAAATAATCCCATGGGGGGGTTGGTATTAGTTATCCCAGGATGAAGCTTACGAGGGATAAAAAAATTTAAACACATTCAACCCTATCATTATCTCATAAGAATCAAAACTAATATGTCTTATTCTCAAATTCTCTCTAGAACTCTGCTCCATCAAAGTTTTGATTTCATATTTTTCGTTCAAAAATTGTTTTCTAAGTTGAATCACGTTTATAATGTTGTTCATATTATTATTATTTTATGTTTTCGATGATTTTTATTGTTGGTTTTTTTGTGGGTTCTTATCTAGTTTTTTTTTTTTTGGATATGATACTGTTGACTATTGACCAAATTAACTACCAGAAAAATAGAATAGATTAGGAATAAGATAGGATACTATTGGCTATTTACCAAATTAACTACCAGAAAGAATACGTAATGTACTGAGATCATAATGGTCTCTCTCTCTCTCTCTCTCTCTCTCTCTCTCTCTCTCGATCTCTCTCTCTCTCTCTCTCTCTCTCTCTTAGTGTTCATGGGATAAAGTACATGGTGGGGAAAATTGGGATGGAGTTCAAATCCTGCACCAACTGTTCTTGGCAGAGCCTTAAGCGTTTGCTCGTGTTCGTTGGGCTAGATCTAATAGTTAGCCCAGATAAATCTCTTTTTATTGGATATGAAATACAAGACTACCTAATACGTTTCAAATATGGCCCAAATCTGTCGCCATCAGAACAGGTCTACTTTGGTTGAACTTTTTAAGGATCCTAACCGACCTTCATTGTCCAATTTTGTCTTTCTTGTGACCCAAACATTTACCCAACAAACTTACTAGTGGCCCAAAATTTGCCCAACAACACCCAATTGTGTTTGTGGAAAGCCCATTTTGGAAAATATTCACATCACTTTATTACAGCCCAGTCCACACAAAATCCAATGACCTATTCCAGCCCTCAAGAATCTGCTATCTAAGCAGAGGTTGAAGGAGAAGGCAAATTGATTCTTGATTGATGAATTACACTTGTTGCATTGATTACTGAAGTTTATTCTAGGTATTAACCTTAATCTCTTTATACCCTTGATTATTTTCTTGGTTATTATGATGTTTTGTTGTTGATTAAAGGACTAAAATTTGGTTTAAATTTGATGATACTTGGGGTTAAAAGACAGTTTAGAAAGTTTTTTATGTTTATGGCTTGTCATAGGATAAAATAAGGGTGAACCCAGATGAAAGTATTTTGCAATATGCCCTTCTTTAAGGATTTTTGCATGTCAGTGCAGCAAATATGGGCCTCTTGTTCTCTGATTGCGGGCTACTAGGAATTTTTTGAACCTGTTTTAAGTATTTTGGAGAAGTAGGATTCTTGGTTTTTGTAGTTCTTTTCATATTTGGGGGGACTTAAGTTGATCGGTTTGATAATAGATGGGAATGAATCCAAGAAAGCTTAGTACTTGGACTAGTGTATTTAACTGGAAGACAACGTAGAATGTGAAAGATTAAGGATATATATGTCTTTTTTTTTTTTTTTCCTCCTTTGTTTTATAATGAAGTTCAATGCTTTGTTTTAATTTTTTTCTAGGCTGCATTTTACTGGAAAGAAAATATATGAATAAATATTTGAGATAATTAGAGATAATTTGATCGCGAATTTTATTATTTGCATTACGAATGTTTGTTTTAGTACTTTATATGATTTTGTTTTGGAGTTCCATACGAGAAATGTTTGAATTTGGCTATATGATTCAACATGCACTGCAAAAGAACCAGCCACAAAATTTTAGGATGATGATGGAACTCTTGAGATATGGTTTGTTTTTGTATACTTTGATTAAGGCCTATGCCCTCTTGAACTAGTGCTGCACAAAAAAATGATGAAAGTACAAATGAAAGGAAAAGGCTTTTCTTGAAGAGAGATAAAGTTATCTATTTGAATATACTTTTGACTGTACCTGGAACTATAGTAATTCATATGAAGTTTGATCAGTGAAAGAGATAGGATGATACATCAACTAGCAGCAGACATGGACCTAACTCCTTAAGAAACTGAACCATAGAAGAGGCTTGAGATGGTAGCTTGTGTAACTTTTGTCGACTAGGAACTGTCATTTAGAAAACAAGATAATGACATGACATTCTAACCTGTCCTTTTCTTTCTTATTACTTGGTGATTATGTGGGTATAAAAGAGTTCTTTTGCGTCTTCACTTTATCTACACATATACTTGCTTTTTTCTTGTGCCATATGACATCTATTCTAATGCTTGAACTCTTACCTTGGGGAAAATCATTATAACTGTATGTCGTATATGTGTGGATTTCATAATATGATTCTGTGAGATTTATTAATTCTAGTACTTCAGTCTGCAGGGATTGTTGGCAGCTGACTCAAGATTCAGTGAGATCATGGATGCAAAAGCTTTGGCAAAATCTAAAAGGGCTCATTCTTTACATCACGGTAAGAAGCATAAACCAAATTCTATGTCCAAAGCAACTCTTGTCTCAGCTACATCTACCAGTGGTAAGAAGCCAACCAACAAGCAAGAAAGAAATAAACCGCATCAGTCTCAGTTCTTTAAACCACTCCCCACAAATTGGGATCGGTATGAAGAATACTTTGATTCCAGTTCTGAAGACTTACCGCAAGTCCGTACCAATTAGGCATCTGACGTTATTGTGCCAAAAAGTAAAGGCACGAACTATGCTTAATTTCTGAGGCTAAGGCTCAATCCCAATCAAATTCTTCTTCTGAGAGCTTTAGTTTTTTGTGGTTTTTTAAATGGTATGTGCCTTACCTATCTGATTTTTTGTGTTCTATACTGGCTTTCTTGTTGATAAATCTATAAAATTTTTGAATTCCCTTGTCAATCTATATTTGGGGAGGGCATGATTTTGGCTACAACAGTTCCGTGAAGTATTCTGTAGTATACTCCAACTTTTATTTTTATTTTTCCTTTTGCTGTAAATTGTCTCTTCTGTACATTATTTTCACCACAGCCTACTTGTAGGTTCAAATAATTACAAGTCAAATCCATGCTCGTCGGAAGCAAGTGATATGTTCCATTCATAAATATGAAACGACCTTTGACATGCTGTTATAAATGTATATACTAGTTAGAGATTCAGGAAAATTGAAGTTGTACATATGAATAGATAAAGTTGATAGTTTTACACATTTAAAGATGGATATAACAATATCCTTTTAAGATTTTATCACCTGTACCACTTACTCAGCACTTGTATAAACTTAATTCCATGTGCTAAAGTTATTTAATACTTAAAATTTCAGATGATGGTGCATCTTGATGTTTCTCTGTCTATGTATTATGAATATTGGTGCCGTGGGATCAGATTTGTAGTAGGTATGTTAAGGTATTGGTATTTATGCATCTACTTTATTCTTATGTGTATATGTGGATGTATCTGTATAACGTTTTTGCTTGACAATTTTTTCTATTTTCATGCTATTACAGTTTTGCTGTTAAGAGGACTCATAGTTACTTTTAAGTTTCTTGGGATTAGATCAAGTATTGGGTTCATTGCTGTCTGTCAAAGGGGACCACATCCATGATTTCAGATGGCATTTTTCCCATTTGATGATAAAAGAATTAGTGGCCATGAGGTAATTTTGGTTCTTCCTTAGTTCTATTTTAATTGCAATTTTTCTTTGGTTGTTTAGGTTTTCGTTGGTTTCTTAACATGATCATTGGATGTCTGAAGACCTTGCCAGTTTGAAAGTGTGCTATTCCCAATTAGAGTTAGTAATCTGCAAATTGATATATATTTTTTTTAATTTCTTAAAACAAATTATCCCTGTTTTTTCTTTTAACCCCTTTTAACTATGGAAAACTGCAACATTAGGTCTGAAGTCATGTTAGCTATGGTAAAAAGATACTTCAGTAGTAGTTAAGTAATCACAGAACTAATGCTAGTGATAGTGTTAAAAATCCAGAAAGAATTATAAATTGTGTCTAGGTTAAATAATCATCAGGGACGGATTATCAGGCTATGGAACAGTTGTATCACAGTGATCGTTTGATACTATGTACTGGATAATATTCATATAGTAAATTGTTGGAACTTATTTGTTTTCAGTTGTACTGACTATTCTCTAGTACCGGCTAACCACTTTTTGCATAAATGTTAAATACAGAAACTCTCTTTTTAAGTTTCACCTAATCTATCTTTTATTAACTACTTAAACCTTCATGCTAACTAACATGAGCTCAGTAGATAGGTGATTGTATCTTTTTTTCATACAAATTGGCTAATAGAATAAATGGGGCTGCATAAGCTACTAATATAAACAAGATCCAAATTGCACTTGTACGAGGAATCCGAGGAATGAGGTTGAGATTGCTCTTGGGGAACGAGGGATGCTCTTAAGATTACTCCTTTTCCTATTTAGATTGGAGTAAAAAGTTGATGCCTTATTTCTATGTTCTTTTACTTTTCCATGCTAGCAGGCACCATTTCTCTCCCTCAATTTGCAATCTCTTGCAGAACAACTTTTGAAAGCAAACATAGCAGAAAGATTTTTTTATAGAACCAGATCTATTGCCTGCGGATGTGGTATATGCAATTACTTTTGTTGCCTTCTTCAATATATTTACAACGAATATTCTCTGTTGGTGGTCTGCATAATAGATTAAAATGGAAGACTAACGGTTGGAAAAATGAGTTAAGAAAATTTTGTGTACAAGCCAACAACTTTTTTTTCCTGCTTGTTCATTTCTTGTTGCCATATCCTTTCTAATGAATGGAAATAAATGGGTTCCACAGGTGATGAAATTTTAGTGTTTTTTCATGGTGAGCAGAGGTTTCTATTGAAGAAAAATATAGAATCTGTATGTAACTTATGTACACATAATTTAATGCTTAAAGTTGATATCTGTCTGAATGGAAAAAGAAAATACCCGAACATCATGAAGAGGCACAAAATGTAAATTTTGTGGTCCACATTTAGCTATTGCTGTGATCTACTTTTGCAGTTAACTGAACAAAAACAAAACTGCCTAAAATATCCAAGTGCAGTTCAAGATTTTAATCATTTATCTGGAAGCTATGGAGCAGTAAGATTAGTTAACTGTAAAGATTAAATAGCCAGAGACGGTAATATGCTTGATACAGTTGGTTCCTAATTGTCCATTCAGGTCATGCTACTGCTTTTATGATTCTGCTTCCTTCTTAACTCACTTTCAATGGTTCCCTCTGCATTTCCTTCTGAGCTTCGAAAGCTTCCACATTGTTCTTTTATGTGGCTGAAAACTGTTGGCTAGTTTGTTTCCCTAATATATTAGTCTTATTAACTTGTTCATGTCTTATATTACAAATTCTCAGATTTACTGTGTCTATTTTTGGACTAAATGTAATTTACATGATCACATTCTTCCACATAAATTGTTGTCTTCTCTCATCTAGTTGAAGATATTATTATTGGTCATCCATTAAACTTTTTCAGTGATATACCGGTTCGTTGCAATGTGTTTTTTCTAACAATTAGAAGAGAACAAAAGGTAATTGATGTTATTCGAGTTCAAGTAGCATAAGTACAATGATTGGTCCAAAAGAACTGGAAAAATTTTGCTTTGGTTTCAAGTAACAAGATGGAGATGATTGTTCGAAACGCAACTATGTCCCAGCGTAATTGGAATATTATTTCTTTTTTCTTTTCTGCACAGCGAAGGTTTCTTCAAGTGTTGGAGGAAATATCTGTAGTCCTCATACGTATTACAAGCATCTCTCCTCTATTAAGATATTATCAGATATGCTACTTTTGTTATTGTGGTTGATTATCTTGGTTCACATGGTTTTGGTAATTTTTTTTCAGTTTCCATGTAAACAAACAAGTTAATATTCACAACTCCATGAAATTTTTGTAAAAGAAAGCAATTCTGAAATCTGTTGTACGAGGAACTTTACTACTTAGTTTATAGCTGCTATGAGCAGGAGATCTTTCTTTCACTGAAACTGCATTCTTTTTTCTATTGTGCTTATGAATAATAGAATATCAACTCTCTCTGTTTTTTTTTTTTTTTTAAATCTTTTCTTCCTTCGAGTGTACTATTCTGTGGCTTACAACAACCAAATGTGGCAGTGCACTGAGTATGAGCCAGCAATGAAGAAAATCCTGACGATGCTCAGGCTACAGGAAGTGATTTTGCGGTAAAAGCTTCCAGTAGTAGCTCTAAAGAAAACAGAAACATCCATCTATCTCCTGATTATATTTCTTCTAATTCCAGCAGAGGCAACCAAATCTTTACTACAACATCTATAAACCACCCTGTGGTTGATCTCGATGAGATCAGTGGAAGCACTTCAGAAAAGTTGACTTCAGGTGTCTCTATAGATTCTGTTGCTACAAAACCGACTAGATTTGATGCAGCAAAAGCAGAGGCATAGCTTGACATGCTTCTCGACTCTTTTGGTGAATCAAAAATCCTTTGACACCAGACAGGTGACAGAGAAGTCTAGTCATTCTTCTTCCCAACAAGAAGTTTCAACGGTTCAGTCACTCTCGGTGGATGCACAACATGTGAGGGAAGGGCCTGATGTCACATTCTTTGGAAGGATGGATGCTGCCCTTGATGACCTACTAAAAGAAACATCCCATCCCATAAATACGATAGGAGTATCACTACTAAATGAGGTAAAGGTGCTTCTCCTGATGCTCCCACTACCTCCCACCCTCATTCTAAGTCTAAAATTTTGGATGATTTTGATTCGTGGTTGGATAAAATATAGTCCAAAAAGATAGTTGGTTTGCTGTAAATTTCTTTTGTTGTATTTTGCTTGTAGAATGATGTAAAATGGGTTCTGTTTAGTGTGGTGATTTGATTAAAATTGCATGGTATAAATTGTTGGACTACATAACACCATGTCTTAAATGGGAAAAAAGGTAATTTTATGAATTTATCTAATCCCTAACCTCATGATCTTTATTGCTATTATACGGTGAATTTTTTTTTTTTATAGGTGATTTAATCGGTGGGGTTTAATATTTTTAGAGAAATTATTTCTGGGTGGTAGAATATCATTCGTTGTTAACCAACAATAAAATTGATTCACTTATTTATTAGTTTTTCTCGTTACATTTTGCTTCACAGATCAAGAGGTGCTTGACAGATCTTAAATTTGATTTTTTGCAAATTATGAAGTCCAGGCTGGTAACAATGTTATCGCTGTTAATGTTTTCTGTGCACTAACTAAGTTGTGCTAGTAGTTTTTATGTCAATATATGTCCATAAAGAAGTTCTACAGATTTTGCTCGAGTTTTGAAGATTTAATATCTGTTCAAATTGGTCTATAGACAGAATTCCACACATTTTGCTCGAGCATTGAAGATTTAGTATCTGTTCAAATTGGTGGATAGACAGAGGATCTGGCTGAGATATGGGTGCCGATAGTGAGCAACTAAATACTCACTACAGCTCATGGATAGATGCCATCACTGTAGTTAGCATTTATGTGGATAACCTGTTTGACCTACTCCTGTCCAGATGTGTTCTCAGATCAAATTGCATCTTAATTTCTTGCTTTCTCTTTCCTCTTTGTTTCTATTTTGGACAACTAGCCAAGGTATGGAACTTCTGACCATATTTTGATCTCTCTTCCACCAGGGAATGGGGGTCCAATTGACATTTTATCCCCAGATAGTTATAAATATTATAGTAAATTATGAATAGTTGAAACTTTTCAATGTACTACTGCCATTGTTAGTGGACTTAAAAGTTGAATCCTCCACCTGATATCTTGAAACCCCCCCCCCCCCGGGGCGGGCGCGGAAACAACAACCAAAAAAAAAAAAAGTTTGGATATCATACTTTTTACACTTTTACAGGACTTTTTAGTATGTGATGTATGTGAAATAAAATTCAAGAATTTTCGAGGGAAAGAAAAGGGAAAAAACTTGCGGGGGATGATTGGTTAACTGTGATCATTTATATGTTCTCACTTGTGATATAGCTTTCTCACTGAGCTTATTAACTCTAAGATCCACAATTTGAGGGGAAACTTGTCCCTTTATTTGTCAATTTGTTTCATTTGTCTTTATTAGTTTCTTGAAACTCTCAACTTGGTTATATTTGATCTTCGGGTTAAAGAATCAACACGAAACATGGTTGGGTCTAGAACTCAAAGAGTGATAGGTTTGAGAAAGATATATTACCTGCTACATAATGCATTGCAGACGAGAAAACTCGTGGATGGGAAATGGTTTTATGGAAATATCAGCAAATAGTCCTCGGCAATAAAAACGACAAATTCCAATGGCTCTCCTGGCGGCCACAATCTCTACGAGTTGGTGGCTTAACTCATTATCTTGAAATCAGCCAATTGAACAAGATAAGTGGTTGAATGCACTGATCTTGAATTATTTCTTTTGCTATATATATATATATATATATATCTTGGTGCAGAAAAATAAATGTGGTATTAGTTCACAATTAGATAAATATGCATCACTATAGGTCCAGTTTCGAGTTTGTTTGTGTGTGTGTACGTGCATCTTAAGAGGATAAAGTGAGATTTGCTGTGACTTGCCAATACTAAAAGCCGCCATGCTCTTGTCATTTTGCCGAAATTCCAAGCAAAAACCATTACTAAGCTAGCAATTTGCAAGTAATTAATCCAGTACTCAATACTACATTTATTTTTAACTATTCTCTTTGCATATTTTTTAATTAACTTATTTTTATATCTCACGGATATTACATCATAAAAGTTACTACCGTAACACAAAATAGAAAATATAAACCACAAAAAGATAAATAATAAAAGAAGAATCCATTTAAATATCTATTTTCCATATAATAAAATTTCCAAATTATCCATCACCTCCTTACAATTAATGATGAAAGATGGAAATTTGAACCCCTCAACTCAGACTTCCCACCCCCCCCCCCCCCCCCCAAACAAACAAAAAAAAAAAAAAAAAAAAAAAAAACACCAGCCCCCTAACCAACCAAAAAAAAAAAAGATGACAATTGTTAAATTTAAAAGGAAACTCAATTGCAATCAACCAAAACATTATTTATCAATTAAAGCCACAAAGCCCCAGCCTTCTTCAATACAGGAGTCAACTCTCCAGTAATATGTGCAGCCATAATCCTATCCAATCCTCCGAACAATTGACCACCGATAAACACCGCCGGAAACTGCACCGGCCGGCCACCCTCTTTAGCATCTCGGCCGGCTCCGCCGTTGATCCTTTCCAACTCATTGATCACTTCATTCTCATCCTCTTCATCAGCCTCGTACACCGGAGGATTCACACCCAGACCTTTGTAACAAACGTTTCACAACATGGCTCATGCAACAACCGCGCTTGCCAAACACGATTACTGGGTTTTTCTTTAATTGTATCCTTCAAATTCCCCTTTGCGCTTTTGTGATAATGAAGTGATGAAGAAGCAGAACTATTGATCGATTTGGTAAAAGGGCTGTCTTTGCTTGGCATTGGAAGCCATGTTTTGTATGGAAGTGCTTCTTGCATGGCTTTTTTTGAGTAGTGTGTGTATGTGTACGTGTGTAAGTGTGTGTTTTTTGAAGAAATCTATGAGGGTACTATATGGGATCTCTGGGGAGCTAAGAATGCTTTTGTTTAAGGAATATATGAAACTTCTTGCTTATATATATGGGGAAATGAATGGGCTGGGGTGTGGGGTCGGCGGGGTGGGGTGGGCTGGCGTGGGGGGCTGACTTGAAGAGTCAAGCATCAATGGTGGTTACGCTTTCTTACGCGTAGCATAGGTGTGTGGCTTACGTTTCGTTATGTCACAAGCTTTTGTTTCTTGGTTACATTTACACTTGAGGCCTTGAAAGTTGACGTAATTATGAAATTTTGCCTCAAAATTTTCACGATCGCAAGTTTTTGCCCTGTAAATTTCCTAACTTGTTCTAGTTTATCACTACTGCATTATATATATTAAGTTCAACAACCATTGCCTACAAAGGTGCAGAATAAATCTTTAAGAAGTGTTGTCTACAATACAACTGAAAAGTGTGTCTTATGTATTCGGTTACATAATTATTATACTTGAATTTTTGTTTCTCCAGATAATGAATTTACTAATAAAACATGTGATACAATTCAATGTTATCACATAGTTTACAAATTGGTCTATAAATCAGTTCAATGTATCATTTTGTTTTTGGTATTAGAATATTCTCTTATTGATGTGCAACATATATGGAATATCATATAATATAATAATTTATCACAAAAAGGTTACAAAATATCGATACTAACTTTATGAAACTCGTTGTAAGTCATATCTGAGGCTAATGAAAATTATAACTCAAGTTCAATCTAAGCAAAATTTTACATGTTATTAATGATTTAATGAAATTTATATCAAATTATGGTTCACTCTACTTACAAGCATGTTCAGTTTTTGGACTTCCTTGTTATTTCAAGCTACCAACAGATAAGAGGAATGTTAGAAATGCCGAATAGAGTAGCTAGAGTTGGTAACCCTCTCTATTCATCTTCACATTAAAGAAAATTTGAATTTGAAGAAAAGTTATTGTGATTTTAAAAGTTAAATGGGAGAATTTTGCAATTATAGAAAAGCTTAGCAAGGTCACCATAATTTGCATGTTTTCTTCTCCAGTGTATCAATCAATTATTGGTTCTCCCATTAGCTACGTCCCACTGAATAGGATATTTCAGCTTCATCACTTCCTCTCTCATCTGCTTACGCATTAATTTAGGCTTTATTTATTTATTTTACTGGAATTGGGCCCTAGCCAAACTGTTTGGGTACCCAAAAAAAAAAAAATTCTAAAAGCAGTCGTAATTTCAGACTTGCATTCGTCACCAAATGCAAGAAATCTGGTCTAATAAGTAGGCACGAAACATCATGCTTGAGTGGGCAAAAGATTATCTCCACAATTTCAGAAAAAGCCACCATGGAGGAGTAGATATTTTTTTATTTACAACTATTACTTTCTTTCTACGTTAATTTGAACAATTTTTTGTTTGTAGAATAAGAATTGACCCATCCCCTTCATCTGCTTTCTGGCTTTCATATGTTTCCACACAATCAAGGAGTTCAATAGTCAATTTTCTGAAATTCCACTCAAATGAACGACATTTGTTGTGGTGGATTTGCTCAGAGACATCAATATCAAAAAGCAAAATATCTTAAATGGATTTCCCAATCCAATATTCACATGTGCAAATAACATTTCAGTATAATCAAATAATCTTCCTCTTTGAACCACAAAAAATTATTAATCGGTTTCTAGTGTGATTCTATATTATATATATATATATATGGATTTGCTCAGAAGACATCAATATCAAAAGCAAAATATCTTAAATGGATTTCCCAATCCAATTTTCACTATGTGCAAATAACATTTCAGTATAATCAAATAATCTTCCTCTTAGAATCACAAAAAAAATTATTAATTCGGTTTTCTAGTGTGATTTTATATATAGTACATATACAGAGAGAGAGAAAGAGATGCGAGTGTACACCACAATCATAATGGGTGGCTTGGGAGTTGATATTATGTGAATCACGAGTATCACGTGACATGTCATGCAGTGTATTAGAGTTAATTATATATGATTAAAGAACACAAGGTATGTTTATTATTATCACGTAACGATAAATTATTAATTTTAGTACATCACGTGCAATGTACGATATGTATTTAATACTTTTTTTTGTATCTTGGGACATTTTAAAAAGGTGGATGTCATATACTAACTTTTGAAAAAAAATAGTATTAAAGGTAGACAATAAATGTGAATTCGTGCATTAAAATTGTGCCAATAAATTTGTTCTTACCATTATTGGGACAGCTGGCAAAAAAAATTTTAAAAAATAAAGCAAGAATCACGCATAATATTAAAGAATTCTAGTTCACACGAACAACTCTCATATCAGTCTCTTTTTTTCATATGAGCTGAAATAAATTTAAAATAATGTAAATAAATTTTTATTGAATTAGCCAAAAAAAAAAAAACCTGCAGTGATGTGACGTGGACGGACGAAAATAGACAAAAGTGCCGCTCGCGGACGGTGCGCATGACAACGTCAGCTACAGGTCAGCGTTAGAATCAACGCAGACGTCAGCAACCCATGTCATTGACGTCACACTCGAGGTGGAAGCGGGCCCCACAACTTTGGGGTGACTGATAATGACGTCATTCCTAAGAAAATAGTGACTATAGGATTTATCTTCCACGTAGCGGATGACGTCTGCGTGACAAAGGAGAAGAGCTATCCGCCATAGGTTTTGTGGAGGACGTGTTTGTTTGCGGTCAATTTTCTCAAATTTGGCTTTAGTGATTTGATCATGATTTCGGTGTTGTCTTTTTGTTTCTCTTGTTGGTAACTTCGCGTTGACCCGAAGGGCCAAACGCACCGCTTCCCCAAGTCTCATTTACCTCTTGTTAATTTAAGGCTGCCTTTTGGTATTTAAAATTGTATGGTACTAAAAAATTCCACTATTATTGTCTTTCTATTCATTAATCTTAAATAAAATATATGAAATTAGAGTTCAGTATAATTTTAAAAAGTCGAATTGTCTTAATTTAGTATAAGTAAATAGAATTTTTAGAATGAACATGAATCTTTTACAAGGATTGTATATATTTGCCAAAATAAGAGAGAATTGGAAATTTAAATTAGGAGTTCAAAAATCCTAAATTTGGTGTGGAATGATAAGGGCAAAACCAAACAAAGCCAATAGTTTTTTCCTCTAATTTTTATTTTTGGATTGTTGGCTCTAATGTCTTTTCCTCTTTTTTTATTTATTTATTTTTGGCATAGTGATTAATGGCAAATACTTCTTTATATAAAAAAGATAACCGTGTCAAATAACTCACTATTTATTGCTACAACTAACTATTTATTGCTTTTACATTAAAAAATTAAATTTAGAAATCTAAACTCTTTCTAATGCTGTCAAATCTTTCTTGTCGAGGACATCTAGTGAGAGCTTCAACTTTATCACAATTGAGGTTGATGTCAATGTAATAAAGTCCTTAGCTGATTTTTCCTTTTTCCTAGTGGAACTAACCAAAAAATGTTTCTAGAAACTTAGGTTATAAACCAACTTGTTAGGTGCTTGTTTTGAGCTACCAGATTTCATATTTTTCATTGGCTTGATGCTTAACCAACCAAAATCTTTGAGTGGAGAGCAAAGCAAGAAGGAAAAGATATATGGAATTACAATTTCTTGATCTTCATGAGTACTCTTTTCTCAATGTCCCATTTGTAACATGTCACAAAATTACTTGTAGACAAGGTCAAGAACAAAGCAATATACAACCTAGAAGAAGAATTTTAAGGAAATTTGAGTGCTTCATTGTGTATATTTCCAAACAAATTCATAGACCTTAAAAGTTCATGTTGACCAACCAAAGTTAAAGAATTTCCAAATTAAAGAAATTACAAGACTACAAATTATTTACCAAATATATATATATATATAGCCACATTGTTATTTAGTGTTCAATTTATCCAATTTCACACTTCAAAAGGAGTAAATTATTGCCCAAAGATGAAAATTTTCTTCCTATCTATGAACGTGTACTTGCATTTTTCAATTCTAACCATACTTACATTTGCTCACCTTTAATGCGTGTTATGAGTTTGACAGCAAATCAATACTATCCAAAATTAAGCATACAAATACAATTCAAAGAGGAAAGCTAAGGTCATAGATGACATCAGTAGAGTTTAGCAAAATAAGACTGAACAATCTTCCCGTGAGTCATCTTTTCTGGAAAATTTCTTCTCTTATTCTGTTTGCAATTCTTTTGAATTTCTTTCCCTTTCTCCCCATTGATTTTGCACGGAATAATAATACAAATTCAGTTGCCCAGTCAAAGATGAGGTCTGATATTTGAAGTATACCAATTGGAAATACATAAGGATGACTGCATGATCTATCTTTCTTGATTTAAAAACAAGAAAATCCAGCTCAACCGTTCAAGAAAGTAAAAGGGATTCTTTCTTGGAAAATCAATTTTATTTTGTGCCGCAGCATACTGTTGAAAGTACGGCGGAGGAATCAAGAAAAACAGAGGAAGAAATAAAAAACCACAGGCTTTTACTACAATGCAATGGAGGACCATCACCATCAACAATCATCCACAACTTCCAATAGTGATTTTGACTTTGGACACTGCATTCTACCCGTTAAAACCACCGACTTGTTATATTAGTTGGGTTATGGGAAGACAACAGCTTCCTTTAGACATTTTGTGGTATATGATTAGCCACGTATAGAATATCTCTAATTACTATTACGCCTATCATAATTGGACTTTTGAGTCTCTCAATCGTCTAAGGACAGATGGTGAATGTAATTATACATTCATCCAAAAATTTTCATGCATTGAATTAATTTTGCTTAAAAAAGTCGTATGAGCGTGGAAAAACTTTTTGTTGTATACATCAGATTGTTGTCAATATAACCTTTTACCTTTCTCTTTAGAATAGTGAAATGGTATACTAGTGAAGAAGAAAAAGAGCAAAATGTTTTAGGGATGGTTTTAAGAAGCAAATTGCATACAGGAGCAGTTCAAAATTATTGCCATGAATGGTCTCATCCTCACGAGGCTTAAGGAAGCAAGAATTTAGGCCGCTATTTTCATCTCTTCCTTTCCATCAGTAGCAACTCATTAAGAAAAGTGTAAGCATTTTGATTTACAAACTCAACAACATAATTCTATTCTTAAAAAATAATCAACGGAAACCAGAATAATTGTTGAAAAGGGGATTGTTCCATCTATTTACTTCAGCCTTCAGTTTAAAGTTTGAAAGAGCTTACGAAATTTACGTTGCTTATTCCGTCAATTATTTAACACTCGAAAACACACAGTACATGCACCAAATCTTCGTTCTGTTTCTATGCAGGTTAGAGGGCTAGGGTGGTTTTGTCAAAAGAAGAAAAATAAAAAATGATCTTGTTGGGTCGATGCCCCAAGGACAAGGGAACATTTATCACGTGCGCACGGTTGTCCTCAAATCGTTTTGAGGCTGATAAAGCACCGATGAAGAAAGGCATGCAAATTTAGCCACGTACTCGAGCATCCCATCGCAAACAACCGCCGCCCAAACACGCGCACACAGAAATTGTTGCTCAGTGGGATGTGCCTGTGAAAGAACCCTTATATAGGGCAACATATTTTATCTCATCCACAATAACAAGAAAAAGAAGACCGACAAGAAAAGTGAATCTATCTCAGTTTATAAATGCTTGGGCCCAAGTGTTTTCTCTTGCAAGAAAGAAGGACAGCATCTTGCATTACGAGACAATGAAGAATGGACCGAAACTTATTTCTTTATCGTGCCCCTGGCAAGAAATATTTGTTTCTTTTGTACGCAAAAGAATTAGGAAGATTTCCAAAATATATAGTAAACTACTGAACTGAACTCAACCATTTCACATCATCTCAAAAGGGTTCATTTGTTTTCTGCCATCGCAAGTAACCAATCAAAGTTGAATAATTTACCAATTTCTGAAGGTTGAACAACAGAAGTATCATTTATATGTCAGTGAAAACTTTGCTGCCTTTCACATAATTCCAGAATTGGGAGGGAGATCTAAACTGGATCCGATAACATGTAGAATTTTCAGGGTTACTTCTTCCCAGTGGTCAACTTCATGTCCTGGAGATTTAGCAATAGAGCATCCGAATTCATATAGACCTTGTTGTTGGAATGAGAGAGAAGTTTCGCAATTTCTCTTGCTGCTTCAATTCTCCTCAGTGAGATAAAGGCTGGATTGTTCGAGATTGCCTCACCAATTAGCTGGGCACTCTAGCCTCACCCTGGCAATAAAAAATGTGAAATGTTCAGTCTCTTTTCCATTGGCAAGTATTTACCAAGAACTTAAAAACCTCCTGCACTCACAATTCCCCAAAAAATAGAGAGACAAGAATAAGAAGCAAAAGGTCTTCTTACCTGTGCTCTAATAATTGCACTCCGCTTGTCTTGCTCAGCTTTCTCCACGACAAACTTGGCCCTCTCAGCTTCTTGTGCAGCCACCTGTTTAGCT
>JAMWEH010000385.1:0-20644 GCA_024721245.1 Mitragyna speciosa | reverse complement strand
CTCCCCACAAAACCACTTTCAAAGTATTTTTATTTTTTTATCTTAGTATAAATTTAGAAAAGTAATGAAAAGTAAGCAAAGGAACAAATTATTGAGGTCTTTAAAAAAAGAAAAAAGAAAATATGTTAATGTCTATATAGAGGTAAGAAAAAAAAAAAAAAACCAAACTGACAGAAAGTAGATGTGAGAAATTCAACACATGCAAATACATTAATTGTTACATGAGAAATAAAATATAAGATTTTGCATGTATCATGAGGTATTAACGATTTTCAAAACTCATCATTCTTATAATATATGATATTTTAATTTACACTAGAAATTTATATAATTACATAAATCTGTAAGCTTAACAAATAACTCTAATTCATTTTACTGAGTGATCAATTATGTTAGTGTCTATGGAGAACCCAAATCTTCAATAATTTAAAATAAGTCATTTGGAAATATTAATTGTGGTACAGTTATATAACAATCTCATTTGATACTTCATAGACATAATAGAGATATGTAAAATTATCAATCAACTTATCAAAAGCTTAAGGATTTCTAAGTATAATTACATCTTTTTATACAATAACAAAGATTATATTTTATATGAATAACAATTTTAAAATTTTTAAAAGAAATTTCATAACCTTATTTCGGAAGGATATTTTAAGAAACCATCATTATGCCAAAATCTTTCTTTTGCTATTGGAGAATTATTCATATGCAACTATTCGAAAATTCCTTTAGAAAAAAGAAAATAAGTATGTGGGAAGTTCAGAAAAGATTGATGTAAAACCTATTAAAGGAAAATTTGGCAGTATTTTATAAATTGAAAATGTAGGTTACAATGAATAGTGATTTTATGTTTCTATTTGTTTTTTTCAAGGATTATAAGTAAACTGGAGGGTCCTCACAATAATTTTGTTGAACATGGTTTTTAAAAATAGGTGACAACCAAAAATGAATATCCTTTTTCAACTTTCCCTCTCTTTTTATTATATCTTTATTTAGACACATTTATTATAATCCATTTAGAAAATGACTGTTAAACCAGTGGCACGTGTACTCATTTCTAGAATTAAAAAGTCTTTCATACCTTATACAGTACAAATTTACAATTTATTTTTAAAATATATACATATTGATTAGTATAAAATTTATATTCTTCTCTTTTTTAAAAATATTTTTACTTACTTTATATCTACAAAAAAAATAAAACAAAGAAACCATTTAAGCAAAAAAAAAAGAAAAAAATAAAATTAAACCAAAGCACTGAAAGATTATTTTCAAATATAAAATTAATTTTAATATTTTTAAAATTTAATTTTAATGTCAAATGTTTTATTCAATTCTTAAGTGTTTGGTATTTTAGCATTAATGTATTTCTTTAAATAGCCTTACTTTCTAAGTCAAAATCACATTAAAATGGATGTTGTTATGAGAGCAAAAAAAGTTAGATTAATAAGTAATTAATGAAACTCAATATTAATTCAACATTTTTCAAGTATGTTTATAATCAATTTAATTTAAATTTAACATTAATTAAAAATACAAAAAGCACAAAAATATATAGAAAAAGGAATAAAAGTTCTCCTTATGAATAAAATTAGAAAGGGAATCTAATGCAAAATTAAAAAATCACCAACTTTGATTCAATTTGAATATCATTATATTAATAAGACTTTACAGTGTCTTAAAAAATATTATATTTACATATCCTACTAATTATACCATAGCTAATTTAGAATTTTTATTAAGTTATACGAGTAGGGATCAACTAGATATGTAGTGGTTAAGAACATGGAAACTTTCTTTTTTATTTTTTTTTTTGTGAATTATTTTTATGTTTATCTGGATCATTATTTATATATAAATAATTAAACTTAACACGTTTGGGTTTAAATTCTCACACACGAATAAAAAAATAATTTATATGTTGAGAGTATAAAATTAGATAGAAGAAACCACAATTATAAAAAAAAAATACAAGAATGAAACAATTAAAATTTTCCTCTCTTGCCTTTTCTTTCAATTTAATGGATAATTTCTTTATTTATCTTTCATATTAAAATAAAAATTATATCTCATTTTATGTTTTATTCAAAAATAATTCTCAAACATTACATAATACATCAATTAAATTATCACCTTAAAACAATCAACTCACATATTACTAAGAATAATGTTGTGTTACCTTACCTTAAAATGCCTTGAAAGTATATAGCATAGTGTTGGAATAATGAAAAATGTTGTGTTTGATTCACATACATTAACTTGAAAATCATAACAACAAAATTAATTATTCAAAATTCTAAACTTTTAAATCTCATTGAAATTTAAATTTAAAAGATGTAGTATTTAGTTCATATATTAAATTTGAAATCATAAAGATAAAAGTAAAACCACTTTTTCATTGCATTGATCAACATGAATTTATAGAAAAAAAATGTATTTTTAGATAAATATAAAATGTCAATCCCATTTTTTATATCCTAATTTTACCTAAAATTAATTTTAAAAAAATCTACACTAATTATACTTTGAATTCATCAAACACTGGTACTTTGTTGCCACTTTGACTTTGATTTCGTTTATAGAAATTAAAAATAATGATGTCAACATATTAAATCCAATACGAAAACTAACTATTATCATACTACCTTACAAAAATAGTGAAGTAACATATACCATGGACCAAGAGGCAACAAAAATTTTTCAATTACTTGTGATTGAAGAAATCTAATCATTACCTACACTAAATCTAGAAGATGTCCCCAAAATGCTTGGATTTAGAATTTAGGTGAATTATTTGATTACAAACTTTTACTTGAGAAAATTTTCTTATTTTTTTATTTTGTAATCACAATATTGCTTTAAACATAAAAAGAATAATCCCTGAACACAAAATGTCCTAGACAATTACTTTAAAACCTAAAAATAGTATGAAAAATTAACTTTCACTTTTTAAAGTGAAAGTTAATTAGTGATCAAACTCTTATAAGTATTAAAATGCTTACATTTTGATAATGTACAAAGTAATTAACTGATTACAAAAGGGTTTGACCAAAAAGTGTGTATAAGTTTACCTAACAAATGCATTATGATGCTGGTTAAATAAACTCTCAAGCACTACTTATTCAATAGACGAAATTGAATAAAACAACTATCTGAGTATAAAGGTATCATAAATATGCATTTATGCATTATAAATAAAAAATTTTGTAGATTTAAAATTTCGTATAACACAAAATCGAGGCATATTTTATTTCGTGGACTATTATAGTAGAAAGAGAAAAAAGAAAAACCAAGCCGACAGAAAGTAGAGGTGAGAAATTCAACATATATAAATACATTAATTGTTATATGAAAAATAAAATATAAGATTTTGCAAGTCACATGAGATTATTAATGAATTTCAAAACTCATCATTCTCATAATATATGATATTCTAATTGACACTGAAAATTTATATATACTTATTACGTAAATTTGTGAGTTTAACAAATAACTCAAATTGATTTTACTGAGTGATCAATTATGTTAATCTATGGAAAATCCAAATATTTAATTTAAATTAAGTCATTTGTGGGATAATTATATAAAAGTCTCATATGATACTTCATATATATAATAGAGATATGTAAAATTATTAATCAATTTATCAAAAGCTTAAGGATTTCAAAGTATAATTACATCCTTTTGTACAATAATATGTTACATTTTATATGATAACAATTTTAAAATTCTTAAAAGATTTCATGACTAAGGATATTTTAAAGAAACCATCATTATGCAAAAATCTTTCTTTTGCTATTGGAGATATTCATCTGTTCTATTCAAATTCTTTTAGAAAAGAAAATAATATGTGAAGTTAAGTAAAGATAGATGTAAAAATATTAAAGTAAATTCAGTATTATTTTTGTACTTGAAGTGTAGGTTTCTAATAATAGTGATAATTTTTTATTTATTTTTGCATAGACATGATTTTTATTTATTGTATCATTTATTAAATAATTGTTAAACGTGCGAAACACGTGCCCCATTTCTAGTTCAAACAAAAAGCACTTGTAAAATAAATAACGTAAGTGGGGTGAACAACCAACATGCTTAGTAAGTAATTCCATCCCTCTTTCACCAGATTGGGTAGTGACATAAAATACATACATATAGTATATGCATTCATTCCGTAACACACTATTCATAATCACCCAAAATAGTAATACATAATACATATCAAAGTTGTGGCATATAAAACGAATCACAATCCACGCGTATATATTCATACATGGGTAGGCTCAGATTTTTAAAGTATGAACCAGTACTAGATATCTAGTTGAACTTTTCCCCAGTTAGGAGGATTATAAGCATGCGTGCATGTCTGACTATTCACTGTCAAGGAGGTTGATTGAGAACTCATTCTCTCTGAGGTACAAAGAATAATCAGAGCCAAAACATATATGTCATACATTCACTCATCACTCAGGTGGATGCATATACATATAAATAGTTAAGGTGCCACAGTATATGAAGAATTTTCGCACATATCACCTACCTATTTTGAGTTTTGTATTATAAAAATATTAATGAAAGGAGCAAATATATACATACATATAATAGATTTTTTTTTTCAAAACATGAGAAAATGTAGGAATTGCTTACTTTAGAATCCAACTCCAATTGCATTAACTCAAAAAATCTTGACCCCAAAAATAGTCACCACTTAAAATACAATTAAAGAAAATACAATTTTTACCTTAAAAGTTATATTCACTAAAAAGTCTTATGCCTCCTTTACAAAAAATTCTAAAACCTTTAAATTAATTCTAAGTCTTAATTATTTTATTTAACTACCTTATAATAAGAACTAAGTAATAATAAATCCATAACCGAATTAGGTTAGTAAATATAACTATATATTTAACTTAAACAAATAAAGAAAATTCTCTATTTACTTCTTCTTTTGGTGGTCTCACGTTGGGACCACAAATTTCCGCTAATATCTTTGGCGTTTGACATGGCTCGGGGTGAGTATAATCGGAAAATACCGATTTACCGACTGATTTGGAATGGATTTCGAAAATTTGAAATCTGTAATTTAGTAAATCGGTCAATATTCGGTATATACCAAATTCAAAAAGTCGAATTCGGATCGGTATTCGGCTAGAGGAATTTTGAATTCGGTATTACCAATTTCGAATTCAATTTAATAAAATTATATATATATCTGATTAGATATATAAATTCAACATATATAGTTAAATATGACTAAATATAAACTTCATAATTAAAAGATCTAATACAACTAGAACCTTTTAATTACAATTAAAGAGATCTAATTCATATAATCAAATACACACGAACATAAGCTCAACTTATTTTAAACTTTAATTATAAAGGGTTATATACAAACTTGTGAATAATAAATTATAGTGGTTACAAAGTACAGTTACAAGTGTATATAAATATATATATGTATTAATAAATAGCTTATATTTATATTTATAAATAAATACACAATATTTACAAAATTATCAATTGTCAAATGCAACTATTTAATGTATATTAAAAAATTTAATTTGCGTAGTACATTAACTACTTAAAATTTGTAATCATAAATTTCACTTTTTTGATCTTCCATCAAAGACAATTGTTAATTAGTGACAATTGATTAGTTAATTATTTAATTAAATAATATTTTATTGGGACTAGTATATATATTTTTTAATGTTAGAGTTTAATTGTTGGACTGCATTTTTGTTATACCGAATTCGAACTATGAAATCGAATTTGGTAATTTTGAATTCGAAATCAAAATCGGTTGGTATTTTTTTTAATAAAAATACCAAAATTACCGAATTACAGACTGAATCACATTTTAGACATGGCCAGGCAAAGCCACGGCTTTGATCTTAACTCTCTCCTTTTATTTTTATTTTCTTTTTTCTGTGGGTCCACTGCTGGGACCCGCACAAATTCCCAAACACAAAGCTGATGGGAAATGGCTGGGAAATAATTAGGTGGATCAGGTTCACAGGTGAGGTCATAGACCCTGTGGTTCACATTCAACTATATCAGTCATAAGTAGCAAGGGACTCGCAAATGGTCCACAGGGCACCCACAAGAAGCCCCACAAGTGGTTGATGTAGTTGAATGTGGACCACAAGGTCAACGGTCCCTCCCGTGGATCAGCCTACCTAAGTATTTTCCAAAAGTCGAACCTAAAGGCCACCGCTTTGACTTGTACTTTTTTTGGTTATGGGACCCACTGCCCACAATTCCCTTCTGTGACTAGATTCCAAATATTAGATGATTTTGTTTCCATTGAAATAGTACTGTTTCCGTTGAAGTGTCGTGGACCAGTTCCAACCAATGCGACCATGTCTATTGCTCTCTCTCTCTCTCTCTCTCTCTCTCTCTCTTTTATTTTTATTTTTTATTTTGTTTAAACAACAACAGAAGATCAGACCTACAAGTATATACCTGTATTTTCAAACTCGGACCGAACTGACCGGTTCGACCAATCTAACTGGAAACCGGTTAGGTATTCGGTTCGAGTTGAACAAAATAATTGAAAATTAAAAAATCGTTCAAATTCGGTCAAAACTGAATTTGACCGATCAAACCGACCGGTTTAGCGGTAATTGTAGACTGGAGCCAACTTTTTTTTGGGAAAACGTGGCCTGCCTTTCCCTCACATCAATCAAATATATGGGCCCATTACCCTTAGTTTTTAAAAATTGCAAACGTCTTATTCAAAGTAAATGGTGGTTGGTGGGTCCTAATCTCTAGCCAAACAATTGAATGGTGGCTCATGGGTTCCAATCCCCAGTCAAAAAATTGAAAGACTCATGTAAATCTTAATTATCCTAATTCCTTTGCCTTTATTACACTTATATACATTGACAACGAAATATTATATCTAAAAAATTAAGAAAAATGACCTTTTTAGTTTTTAAGCTTCTAAAAACAAAGGTAGGTGTGTATATATATATGTGTGTGTGTGTGTGTGTGCTTAAAAATTATTACCAAACTAATATTTTGTGAAAAATTTATCACTTTGGTAGTGAAAATTATGTGAGACGTCGCCTTATTTCTTTGCCTAATGGAAATATAATAAAACTTGATTTTTTAAATATTTTTGGTTAGCTATATTTTTTTGGATTCGTTAACTTTTTTTCACTATGGACTAACAATTACAATTGGTTAGCTATATATATATATTACGTGACATCATCCGATTTGACCCCGAGTCGACCCTGGTCGAATCCATTGATCCCTAACCCCTGAGCTCAGTCGAGTCGATACCCAGTCCGAGTCTGAAAACATAGGTACATACTATACTCCTCCTCAACAATTCATCTTGCTGTTCAATAAACTAAAACTAAATCCTAAAAAAAATTCAAACTCCAACTAGACATAATTGAAACTTAAAATCAAGAATCAAACTCACCTTGACCGTTGTAGGGATTGTGAGAACAATTTAAGGTCTCTCGATTTGCAAATCTACACTCCCTTCTTACCCTTAATCTTGGAGAAGATAGATGACTCCTTTTTATTTATTACCTTTTTTTTATCTTACTTTTAGCACCCTTTATTTTCCTACAAAACGCCAAAAAGGCCCTAAAATATATTTCTCACATTTTGCACTTAAGCCCATGATACTGGGTAAAGGTATCTTAGTGATCATGTGTAAGATGTCTTAATCAGGCTTTCAGGAAATCTTAGAAGACATTGGATATACGATGCTGGCTTCTATCATATTCTTAATGTTAGATTGCTGGTTTCTTGCTTGTGCTCGAAACAACAGAATGATTAGCATTGGCACTCACGACAGGACATTACTCTTCCACATTTTTATATGGAATCTTCAATCCTGTAATTATTTTTTATTTATCCCTAAAATTTAACATCAGTTATGTGTTTTATCAGTTTGGTGCATTACTCAGATTAAAATGTTAAAGAGAGTGGAAATCCTCCAATGCAGTTTGACACTAGCTTTTTTAGTGCAAGTTTCCATGTTATACGCGCAATTTAGTTCCAAGGTAATACGATTCTATTCAATTGGCCAATAAATTTATTTCCTTCTCTTTTTGGAATTTTCTCGTCCATTTTTTTAAAGATTTTGTTATAATTCGCTGGATTTGTATCCTAAGAGCATTCAAAATGAATTACATTGCATCAGCATTTCACTATTCTCACTTTCATTACACTCTCACCTACAATTGATTACACTTTATACAGTATAATAGCATAGACACATAATAAAATCAAACACTTTTAATTTAATAATTCCCAACTCATATCCCTGAATTAAAACAATTTATTTTATAAAAAATAATTTCTTTATTTTTGAAAAATAATTTATTAACTTTTATTAAAATTATTACTTCAAATTTTTTTCATTTCTATAAAATTTAAGTATTAGTTTTCTGACTTTCAATAACATATATTTTTCTCTCTTCCCAAAAGAAATTTAACCAAATATAATGTATGAGCCACCATAATTCTTCTGAGATCCACGAACAGTCAAAGAGCAGGATTGCACCGTACAGGGGTTGTTGAACGCTTCATGGATATGATCCATGATACGGACGGCCGCAACGGGTCCACACGTAATGCGTGCGGGTAATGAAGACCCTTTGTTACACGCCGTTGGAGTGCCGTCAGACTTGCACGTATGAATTGGAGTGTCAAATTCACTGCTGCTGCATTAGAATTTCTTCATGTACAACAATTAGTAATGCATAACTACAATTTGTAAAGTGCACAACTGACAACCTAAGCCTCGGGTGGTTCAGTTGGTAACTTATGCAATAGTATCCTGTATTGTACAGTGTTCGAATTCCTCTTTCTTAATTTCCTTGGCATCAATGGAGTCTACTCTGCCAAGAGTTGGGGAATTAGTAAGGCATATTCAGTACCCCCAACTAAAAAAAAAAAAAGCCAACCTGAAGCATTAAATAAATACATCATTTTTATGATATCTGACTATCCTAATCTAGATGCACTATGGTCAACATAAAGCAAATGATTCTTGTCTTCATGTTCGTGGGATCAAATCGAATATGAAAAGTGTTTAAAATTTCAAACTTCTACTTTTTCTAGATGAATCTTATTACAATAATTATAATATATAATAATATGAAGATGCATAAAATTTAGGATGAGGTACCTTGTTTTTTACCATGTACAATTTGGATTGAGACTCCCAACTAACTATTACACAGTCCCTTTCTCAAAAAAAGAAAAAAAGAAAACTATTACACATTCCCTGAACCATTACACCCTAACACCCACGTTCATCCTGTCTAATCTGTCAAGAACGGGTTTAACTCCTGGACCTTGGCAGCGCCTTTTTGCCCAACCGAGAAAGAAACTTCTACTTGACAATTGACAATATTATAGCCACTAAATTTGGAAAAATATTTAGATGGATATGCTCCCCTGGTCTCACTCGTGGACCCAACGGCTTAGATTAAGTCATAAGGAGCCCCTGAACCCTTGTGGCTTAATATAAGCCGTTGGGTCCACGAGTCAATGAACTTTTGGATCCATCTAAATATTTTCCTTAAATCTGCCTCCCCTGGCCTAATTCAAGCAGCAATGACGTTATTTAATCAAAATTGGCACAAGAGTTCAAACCCACAAAAAGTTTGCTTTCGCACCCCTATTTAACTTTGAACATTGCGGTTGGATACAATCGTGCGAGAGGGTTTTTCCTACGATTACCTAAAACAGAAACAGAAATTTATTGAAACATTTCTGAAGGACGAATCAGCATTGAATTTGACAGGTGCATTTCTTGTCAAAGTGTATGTGTTTGGTGCGTCCAGTAGATCAACTGCTAGCTGGCATGCAACTCACAAAACAAACGAAACTTTTCCTTAAATGCCCATTTATTCTTCCATGTAATAATGCCCATGACATTTTCGTTAAGGATACTCATGAAATATCAAAAAGTGGTATTACATTAAAAGGCTGCTGAAGCACTTTATTAGGAGTTAGATTAGATTAGACTAGATTATATAATCCTTCCTCAATTAGTGAAGGGTTAAACTTACCAGATAATGCTAGTAGAGAAGGTTAATAATACGATTAATAACATCACTAAGAAAAGGTTTCTAGAAATACTACTGATTGAGAAGGACTACATAATATCTTTAAATTGTAAAGAAAAACACATATACCTAATACTGACAAACTGGACCAAAAATAGCATGTTTGAATATGATTATTTAGAGAATTATTTGGAATAATTATTTGTTGACTTTTTGAAAATGTGAAAAAAGTGTTTGGATTGAAAAAATTTTTTTGACCAAGTTTGAAAAGTGCATAACAACTTGGACACTTTTTTATAAGATTGTGGCTAAAAGATAGATAATTATTGTGCAAAATTTATTCAAAAAAATTTTAAAAAAATTGTGACAATTAAAATAAGACTCAATTTCAATAGGTTTAAAATACAAAGCATTGGGCATCTGACGCGGGCATCGAACAGTGGTTTAAAAACATTTCTTGATTTTTTTCATTCTGACACATGTTTGCTCTATAATTGTTTACCGGTCTTTTCATATAAAAAATATTATTTTATTTTATCTTCTAGTGATGTCACTTGATTTTTGTTCAAAAACTAATGATTAATGATTATTTTGACATGACCAAAAAATTTGACCAAATAATCCCCAGATAATCAAATCCAAAAGGGATATGTGGTCATTTGACATATATCCAAGACTTTGTCACAAACCTCAAACAAATTGAACAGATTATCCAAAAAAAAAAAAAAAAAGGGAGAACAGATTGAGAGGGTAATTAGTAGGATATCCAAGAATTGTGGGGACTATGGTAAGTTCTTCTAATGCCTAACGTTCAGATTGAAATTGATTCACTATTAAATGTACATCTTGTCAATAAGGCAGCTGCCTATCATTTTTATCATAATCATAACACACCAGAAATGGGAATATATTCTAAGTCAATTTTAGAAAGCAAAAGCAATTTTTGCACGAATATTTTTGCTAAATGTAGTTTCGAGTTTGCTGTTCAGTATGAACTTGTTTGTGTAAACTTCGAATAGGGTGAAAATGTGTCTACATAAAGGCTTAATGGATCGAACGTATAGTAGAGATCGAGTTAATAAATAAATAGAATGTAAAATAAATACATAAATAAATAAATAGGACCTCCTAGATTCACATCTGACGTGCACGATCTAAATGGTTGGATTGTTCGATTTCAATCTTTACGAACTCGTGCGATTATTTAACAACTCATAATGCGTTTAAAAGTTACAAATTGGATTCTGGGATCTGTTCAAAAGTCACAAATTGGGTTCTTCTGGATTTTGGGATCTGTTCAAAAGTCACAAATGGGAGCTGTATTATCACGAATATTAAATACCAGGAAACAAACAATGAACAAAGTACTGTATTAGGCTGAACAAGGGATCAAGGCTGCTGCAGTTATTGTACAGTACGTTTATAATGATACGGTACGTTTACGTGTCTTTAGTTTTTTTTTTTTTTTTTCACACTGATTATAAATGTGTATAGTTGTATCACAAATATTTTCTTGTGCAGTGGTGTAAATTTTAAATATTTATTGTAAATTTTTGTACGGTATGAATAAAATCAGATATATGTAAGCATATAGCAGTCATGTGGAAGCCTTTGATGCAAGAAGGAACAAGATTTTGGTACAAAAAGGAACAAGTCTGTCAGTTTTTGGCACCATCGTCTTTATCCATTTTCTGTATGATTTTTTCTCGTCATGTTTCCATTATTATAATGGCCCAGAGCAGTTATTTGTGAATATTATACAATCCTGAATAAGACCTTGAAAAGATCAGAACTACCCAAATAGAAATATAGAAAAGGAATCCTTGACATTTTCATCTATAGATAATGCCTGAACTGTTGGATAGCGGTTGTTGAATACATTGTTTAATACCAGAAATCCAAGTACAGGTCACAAGATACCTGTCAGGAAAACACTGCCCCCACTCTAGCACCTAAAAACGTAGCTTTCACATTGACAAGTAAAACATTGTTTATTAATGGGATGATGAATTATGCAATTTTGATGTTGACAAGTAAAACATTGTTTAGTGATGGGATGATGAATTGTGCTGCACACAATTGAATGGAACAAGGTCAAACATAGTAATGGTTTCTTCGTTAATTTGCTTAGCTTATGTTTGCTGCAATATTTCTGTACCAACTTTAATTAATTGTATATTACTTATTAGGAAGGGAAAAAAATAGAAAAAAAAAAATACCTTCCTTAAGAATTGGTGACCGGGTCAGAAATTTTTGGACTAATTTGAATGACTTTGTCATAAACTACACATGGGGTACAAATAGTAGAGTGTTGTTCCCACAATCAGGGTTTTTGTGGGTAGTGGAATCTAAATAAGGAGTTGGCATTATTTTCAAGATTTTGGTTGGAAATTTGGGGTTTTGATGAACTTTTATTTCAATTTGCGAGATGGGTTCAGGAGCTTTGTTCATATTCTTGATTTTTAGCATACAGATTTTGGATAGTTTAGCACGGACAGATAGTAATGATCGTAAGTTCCTTTTTAATCATCTAATAGCTGTTTGAATTGCCCTTTTTAAGATGCATGAAGGATTTTGTGCTTTGGGATATTGGTGATAGTATTTTCCCTTTGGTTCCTATGTGTTGCATTTCTGATTGTTTCCTTGTTTAACAAAAAGAATTCTGCTTGGCTTATGGTGCACCAATTCATAAAAGACAGTAATATTTCTTTACTAGGGCCTAAGTAGTATCTTTATCTGGAATTAATGAGGAATGACTTGTTTAATTTTCTTGGTTTTGATTAAGAAGTGTCTTGATTTATTAAAGTGGTTCTTTTGCCGAGTCATTTCATGATCCAACAGCAGAAATGTCTTATGGATGCCACTAAAGGGTTTTATGCTGAATGCTTTGATGCATCTGCAGTTGCATGTTTGTGGACATGGTTCTTGCTAATTACCTGTAATCATCATCCTAATTTCCATCTTTTTTTCTTCGTGTAATTGGTTGATTCTGAATGATGCAATACATGAAGCGGTAATATATGGTTGCATGTTTTCATCTCTGATAAAATTGCATTAAACTGTCAATAAAAATGAGCTTCGGCAGTGTGTGGTCCTGTCAATTATACATGTTAGATTGTTATGACAGGAGAAGGTCAAACACCTGCAATTGGATTTCCAGTTTCTATATCCAAGCATCATATTCGAATTTGTTAACTACATAGCTTGAATTGTATAGTACATAGTAGAGCTGGCCTTTACATATAACAACCTTGCTTTATCTGTGATGCAGTTGCTGCTTTAATGGCTATTAAATCTGGCTGGAAAAACTTGCCGCCAAATTGGAAGGGGTCTGACCCTTGTGGCAGCAGTTGGGAAGGAATTACTTGTAATGGTTCGCGAGTGGTATCCCTGTATGTCATATCCATTCTGAAGTTGTAGTGCTTTAATGTTTAAGTTTTTGTTTACTCCAAGTTTTTACTCAAGTTCAAGTCAATGATTTCTATTGCAGAATGTTGGGAGGCCTGGGTTTGGTAGGTAGCAGCCTTGGAGATATTCCAATGCTTAAAGAATTACAATATTTGTATGTTCTCTTCTACTTGTTGCTTTTCATGTCCTAATCATATCTCTATTTCTAGCATGAGAGTCATGTTCTACTGAAAAAGGATCTTATTAGAGTCCGCAATAACGTTGTTAAAAGATTATCTTAGGTTCATAGAACAACTTGATACACAAATTAGGCCTATAAATCTTGCATGGGGCAATTAGGTCCATATCTTTCTTGAACAAGTACCAGGGAGACTAACCTTGAAGATTATACCTGCAGAAGCAAACTTTTATTCAATTGAAAGGAATGGAATTGTTATTATAACTTTTTGTTTCCATACAAGTGACCACTGGAGAGACAGTACCAACTTGCCAAAAGCGAAATTCACAACTAATTATTTCCTGATCCATAGCTTTTGGATGCAGGGATCTATCAAACAACATTGGTCTGAAGGGAACTCTTCCACCCTCAATTGGAAATTTGAAGAACCTATCCATATTGTATGATTCCCTTTCTTGCTCAGTATCAGGTGAATACTTATGTATGTTTACAGCAGCGAGTCCTTGGAAATCAAGATATTGCTTTGTGTTGCGTGCAGAATGTTGTTGAAATGCAGCTTCTTTGGTCCTATACCTGATTCCCTTGGATCTCTAACAAAGCTAATTTATCTGTAAGGAATTTTTATTATCAAATATTTTTCTTGTTCATTTTATGACTTTGGAATTTCTTATGGACTCCTAAGCAATTTACTTAAAGCTTTCTTTGTTCATATTCTTCATTGTCCTTGGAGGAATCTTGGCAAAAATATATTGCCTTTCATATTCCATCAGCATATGTCAGCACAATTTTCTCTTACAGAATCATTCTATTCTTTAGATCTCTGAATTCAAACAGCTTCACTGGACCAATTCCACCTTCCATTGGTAATTTGAGTAACCTCTCGTGGCTGGATCTGAGTGAAAACAACCTCAGTGGAACCATTCCAGTCTCTAATGGAACGGCACCAGGTCTGGACATGCTACTTAATGCAAGACATTTGTACGCCTTCTCTCCTAGAAAAATTGATAACAATCTATTTTTAATTTTCTTATTTACGAAAATGCAAGTTTTTAGTTGTCTAATTTGTCGTTCATCATCCACAGCCATTTATCAAAAAATCAGCTCTCTGGTACGATCCAACCTCAGTTATTTAGTCCAAACATGAAGCTGATACATGTGTAAGCATGCTGATGGCTGAAAATTCATTATTAGAGTATATATGAGCATTTCATAAGCAAGTATTTTTGGCATTGCTATAGTTGATGTGCTTTGACAAGAAGTAGTGACTTTAATTTTAATGCCATTTTAGATCGTTCTGCAGAATCTTTATAAAACTGCTTCTAGCCGATCTGAATGATGTACTTGTATTGGTAACACATTAACCCTTCAAAATATTCAAATTCAGTTTTCTTAGCTTCTTTTCAATGTAGTCAATTTTGAAAAGTTTGATGAAATGGATAGTTCTTTCCACCAAAAGATATTAATTACATACTGTCGCATAGCCTTTTATAGGTACAGTGTTAGATTGCTAACTTTCTTACCCATTAGATACATGCTGCATATGTATACACTGTTCCTGGTGACTGCCAAGTTTCAATGTCCTACTTGGTTTTACAGGTCATTTAAAACTGATAGAAACTTGAAATGACAGTATTAAGGGGATTGAATATGGTTTTGAATTTGATGCATAAATCTACTATTCAGCCCCTTATAATCTTATTCTCCTTTTAAATCTTGACAAAATAGTGTATATATCTAATTACCTTAATGCTGATCCTTGTTGGAAATATAAACTCAGCATGAAACGGCAGGAATGTTAAAAGTATGATTCCCTGATTATGCGTTTGACACCATTGAAAAATACTAGAGTGTTCTTATTGAAAAATGATACTACAGTCCTTTTGCACTATGAAGCTGCAAAGAAAAGCATTTTATGCTTAAGATTATGAGGACTATAAGCCTCTAGCTTGACTTCTCTAATTTAAAATGACAATGACAATGACAATGAGAAGTACTCGTGAACACGCAGAGAGAGGTTTCTTTGATCTCTACTAAATTCTCTCTCTTTAAACTAGGATTTTGGACAACAACCAGCTCACAGGGAACATACCTATCACCCTAGGATACGTGAAGACTTTGGAAGTGATGTGAGTATCTCTGTCCTGGTAGGAAACATTTGTATTTCTTTTTTGCCTCACCTTTCCTTCTTTGTTTTACAGTGAACTTTTTGTCTTTGTAACAGACGCCTGGACTGGAATTCCATAAATGGATCTGTCCCTTCGAACCTTAACAACCTTACAAATATTAATGAGCTGTAAGCAGAATGAAAGAACAGAGAATATTTTACCTCAATTTATAATTTTGGTGTAGTTGTTATCCAAACGCATTTTAGTAGGCATTGGTAACAGTGGCATTGGTCCTCCATTTGACAGGTACTTGTCTAACAACAATCTGATTGGATCTATACCTAATCTGACTGGCATGAATGCCCTCAATTATTTGTAAGTTTGTGCTAACAATCTTCTGTTAAAGAGTTTGTATTTGTTCAGGTGAAACCATGCCATAGGAATATTAATGCAAAACATTGGTTTTCCTTGATTTTTTTTGTGTGTCATCCTTGAGCAGGGCCATGCTAAACTTCTCTGTAGCATGCCTATATTATCACATGTCCACAAAGGGACAAAATATTGGTTTTGAAACTTCTCTTCAACAAATATTTTGCCTTGTTTATATTTGTTCCATTATCTTCTTCTGGTATGTACATTCTGCAATTACTTTGTCCTGATCTGTGTGGTTTTGTGCAGGGACATGAGCAACAATAGTTTTGATCCATCTGCTTTTCCACCGTGGCTTTCAAGCATCCAGTCTTTGACAACATTGTCTCTCTCTCTCTCTCGCTCTCTCTCTCTCTCTGACTCACACACACACACAAAAGCATAAGCATCAAACCATGCACAAAACCTTTTGTATGAATATGCTCTCACGCTAATGGAAGCACTCAAAATAGAACCTGTTCCTTTTGTTTAAAGAGTTCCTAATTCGGCTTCATACCTCGGGCATAGAACATGCCATCCTTCTTCATACCTCGGGCATAGAACATGCCATCCTTATTTTTAGTCATATGATATATTGTTTCAGCTGTCTGTCATCATTTTCTAATAAGGGATCTACTTCTTGTGTGAATGCTGAACTAATTGTAGTTCTTTTTCCCCTTATTCCATTTCGAAACTTCCACTTGTACATGCAATATATCGGCATTTTCTTGTTCTTTCTATCTTCTGGAAGATATATTTGTCGCTGTAACCTTCTATGAATCAACTTTTTTGTATTCAAGCCAAATTAATGGTGTTTGCAAAACATCTAGAAGCTGAAGTTATAGATGTATATTGTAATCTGACTCAATTGCTTCAAAATTCTGTCATGATACTTGATACACACCTAACTTATCAAACCTGGTCAGTTCGCTAATAATGCTTCCAGAATTACCAATATGCTTATCACTTCTGTTTTGATGAAGCACAAAGCCATTTTAATTGTGCTTACCATAAATTGATGGCTGCCATTTTACTGACAGAGTGATGGAGAATGCTACACTTCAAGGACCGATTCCAGTTAATTTCTTCAGCCTTCCACAATTGCAGACCGTGTGAGTGTCTGCTTAGTCCCTGCTTCTTATCAGATGCATTATAACAAGTCAACCGTATCAAGCATAGGATTTTTCTGAAGTTAAAGACATACAATTCAGTGCAGATATAGATATGGTTCATGTGAATATGTGATGATTATTTTGACAATTGTTGCAGAGCATTGAGCAAAAACAAGCTGAACGGAACCTTGGATATTGGCAATAGCTATAGCAACAGCTTAGCACTTGATTTGCAGAACAATTCTATTGCCAACTTTCAACAAAAAGCAGGATATAAGATTAAGTTAATGTATGCCAATCCCTTAAGTCTCAGTATTTTGTGTTTCTGGCCTTATTATTTTACAGTCAATGCTTAAAGATTCTTTTATTGGAAATACTTGAATGTAGGTCATGATTACTTCTTCGATGATTTGTTTATTCCTTTTTCGGCTGCAGACTTGTTGGAAACCCAATTTGTCAGGGAAATGGAGCTGCAGGAAAATATTGTGAAGCAGAAGATAAAAACAGTTTCATTCCACCATCAAATAACTGTGCCTCAATCTCATGCAGTTCCAACAAAATATTAAGCCCTAACTGTATATGTTCAAATCCATACACTGGAACCATGCACTTCTTCTCTTCTTCCTTCTCAGATTTACAAAACATTAGTTACTATAGAACCCTTGCGGGGTCTCTGATATCTGCTCTTCGGTCCAATGGAGTTCCAGTTGATTCAGTCAATGTCAGCAATCCATCAATCGATGTTTATTCTTACTTACAATTTGGAGTGCAAATATTTCCTTCAGGAAAAGGCTCTTTCAATAGAACGGCCATTTCTACAATCGGTTTTGTGCTTAACCGCCAACTTTTCCAACTCCAGTATTTTGGACCCTTTTTCTTATTGATGAAAACTATTGTTGTTTTGCAGGTAACTATCCATTTAGCATGCAAGTAGGAGACACTTTTATGCATTGTTTTTTCCAGTTTTGGATTATAATTCTCTGTATGCTCGTGTGCATATACTTCTGTTAGTAATCAATTTGATTTTTTTTTTTTAATATCTTCAGGAGATAAAAAGTCATCACATACTGGCACCATTGTTGGAGCATCAGTTGGTAGTGCTGTGCTTGTTATGCTAATACTGACTGGTGGTTTTTATGTCTACCAAAGGAAGAGAGCAAGAAGAGAAGACATGAAGAGTAACCCTTTTGGTAAGAGGAGTCTCTTTTGAAGAAGGAAACTATTTGAAGCGAAATGTATAAATTCTATCTGTTACTCATGTGCCACTTGGGTGCAGCATCTTGGAACCCTGATGAAGGAAATGGAGGTGTTCCACAGCTCAAGGGAGCAAGATGGTTTTCATTTGATGATCTCAGTAAATGTACTAATAGTTTTTCAGAATCCAACTGCATTGGATCTGGGGGCTATGGGAAGGTTTGTGTGTTACTATTCTTTATATGGTTTGCAGTAGCAGGTTCGCATAAAGCTTAATTATATTTTGCAATGTTACAGATATAGTGATTTTTTATCATTTAAAATTTTTTAAAATGGTTGTTATCTTGGCTGCTACTTCCTTAATTGTAACATATTCTTTAAAATGCTTAATATAATTGTTTTTTGCTATAATAGTAGAGTAAAATCGACAAGTATTACTTTTCTGATGAAGTGATTGACTTTGATTTGGGAACACAGTTTTAGTTTGTGTATTAGATTCTGATTAAAATTCACTAAAAATCTGGACCCCAAAGATAGAACTGGTGCTGATAAGAATATTCTAGCCGTAAGTTAGTAATTTCACCTCACAAAGTGACAAAATCAGATATTTCAGTGATTGGAACAAGATATTACTGAGATTTGAAAAGTGTCACACTGTCTATTTTCTGAATTGCTGCTTTTTTTGATTGAAAGTTATTTTGAACTTTCCCAGTTGACTGATCCTGACATCCTTCATTGTTGATTTAAAAATGCCCTCCAATCTTAATTTGGAAACTATTGACAGGTTTATAAAGGAATGCTTGCTTCTGGGCAAGTTGTAGCCATTAAACGAGCTCAACGGGGATCAATGCAGGGTGCTCTTGAGTTCAAAACAGAGATCGAACTTCTGTCAAGGATTCACCATAAGAATGTGGTTGGCCTTGTGGGATTCTGTTATGACCAAGGTGAACAAATGCTGGTCTATGAATATATTTCAAATGGTACTCTAAGCGAAAGTCTTTCAGGTAACACCTTTTATTTTGCTTAACCTGATAGCAAGGGCTTCTTTTATGTTACCTTTGTGGAAGGGAAAACTATTTGATACACCATCCAACTTAAGAATTGGAGAAGAATTTGTTCAGCCATCTGTTTTGGATACAGGAGGCAAACCTTCGACTCAACCTTTGAAACCTTTGACGGTATCAACCTCTTTGCTTAAACTAACTAATGAATCAGATAATCTGATTTTCTCCATCCTATAAATGCAATACTTCAAAAAGACATGAAGACATAATTTCAACTTGCTTCGTAGTCAGTGGAAGGGAGCCTTGGCCCACCAGCCCCTCCTCTTTTAATACTTTTTTGACTGTTAATGAAACCAGACCAACCCCTGCTGCCATCTTCTGGTTATCCTTGAAAAGGAACTTGGTCTTTTATCTAGCCCCATAGCTGGTGATCTTCGTACTGGATTTTGTGTCCTATTCTTAGGTACTTAGCTTGGGACTAACAGATCATCTTTTTTCTCCTAGTTATAAAATTAACATATTCCTGAAGTTTTTTGTCTTTCTTTCAAACACAAGTCTGATAAAAACTACTAGGATAACTGTTGAAAGAACATGAAAATTATCAGCTGGGTAATTTCGAGATGATCTCACTTGATAAATGCAGGGAAATCGGGAATTCAATTAGACTGGATGAGGAGGCTTGGAATTGCCCTTGATGCTGCCAGAGGCTTGACTTACCTGCATGAGCTTGCCAATCCTCCTATCATACACAGAGACATTAAATCGAACAACATTTTGTTGGATGATCACTGCAATGCAAATGTAGCTGATTTTGGTCTATCAAAACTTCTAGGTGATGAAACCAAGGGTTATGTTACCACTCAAGTCAAAGGGACACTGGTCGGTATTACAATGACTGAAATTCTCACTTTAAAAGCTGTCTTTCTTTGTAAAACATAACTGTTACTTTCTTATTCATTCGTAATGGAAGAAAGGGGGTAGATAAAATAGGAACAATAACTTGTGTTATGTTAGGATCTTTGACTTAGTTGACCTGTTACTGGTACCAAAAATGATTTTAAACCACCAATGATTGCGCGAATTTTCGTCTGATTCCCTACTGATTTCATTAAAACTACAAATCAGACTTACATTAGAATGGGTCCATAGATTCTACCTACAACTTTCAAGAAATTAACAGTATGCA